>NJDD01002723.1:126976-158462 GCA_002245505.1 Calephelis nemesis
AAACACCAATTATGTGCGAAATGTCTATATAGACTCACCATTACCAGTAAATTAATATTTCTAAGATTTCATGTGATATAGGTCAATCTTTTAAAGAAGCTGCAGCGTTTCCAAATTTCATGCATTCGGCTGATTTACGGTCTTCGTTACAATTGTAAAAATGGTGGTTGCGCAGTTAAATATAATAAGCAAATTTAATGAAATTTTCTTGAAGTTTGATACCAGAATCATCCTTTAAGGACATGAACTCTACAAGCAAGCGCCTAAAACCCGAAGATAATAACCAACGGTGACGCCTATGTGGCACCGCACTCACATTATGCTAATTTTACTTTTTCAGAACAATTATGCCATCATTAAAGTATGCCAACGCTTGATTATATATGAGGCCTATAATTAGTAGGGTCTGTTTTATCACCTGATTTAAAAAGTGGCACCACTTTACTTAATTTCATACCATCAGGGAATGTCCCTTCGTCAACACAATTATCAAAACTAACTGACTAAAGTACGGCGCTATAATATTTATGATAGAGTACACACACTTTACAGACACATCCCAAATATCTTCACTGATTTTTAATTTCAATTACTTAAAGGTCTTTACTATTTCGTCATGGCTTACATGACGTAATACAAATGCGCTTTTACATCTATTTAAATTTTGTTTTGAAAAGGTTTCTTTGGTATTAGGAGAATTTTATATCGTGCAGTAATAGTGGTTTTGTATTTTAAATGTAATGCTAGAAAAGAATTGTCCGAAGTCATTAGCGATATCTATATCGGATGTGACAAGTCCCTTATTTGTCCTTAGTTAATATTAAGGAATTCGGCCTTTCGTGTTTCTAATTTCCCTGTTTACAATTTTCCATACAGCTTGCTGTTTGTCTTTAGAAGCTTTGAGTTCATTGCTTATATGTCAAGCTTTAGCAGAAAGACAAACTTTCCTGAATAGCTTTGAAAACTTTTTGACTTGTTCTAAAAAAGCGATATTTTGATTTATTTTGATTTTTAGGCGAACAAGTCATATAAAGTTTCACGGCTTTTATACATACCAGGCGATACCCAATTATTAAATTTGAGTTTCGTATTGTATATAAATTATATATGACATAAAATTTTATTTAGTTATTACAGCAGTACATTATCAACTAAAACTCCTACATCTATTCTGGATACGTCTCTTTTAAACTGAATTTAATTACACACTACAATGAATACACAAGAATTACCCAATATTACAAATCGTTGTGTCAATATGACGCCACCTTGTATATACGAGTATGAATATATTATCATGTAGTTCACCACTCTGTGTCCAAAAAAGCATAAGCAGGTAGATTTACGTGTTCGTTACAAATAACTTGGTAATAATTTCTCAATTTCTCTTGTGCAAATATGTAATAAAAAGTAATCGTGTGGGATACGCATTCTTTTATGCAGATAATATAAAACTTGTTATCGAGTGTATTCCAGGGGGGGGACAGTTAGTCAAATCTGACGTTTAAATAAAGATACTGGCGACATCGCTTTTATTTCTCAAGTGTGCCAAATTTTATGCTCCTGCGTCCGCGAAATTTTCGTAAAAAGGGGTCCAAAGTTTTAGCATCACGTATTAATATATAGACAAGATTTCCAAAAAGGTTAAAATAAAAACCTGGATTTTGGTGGCTAAGTTTCGTCATTTGAAGCTCAAACTCGAATTTGTGGCGAGTACCCGGAGAAGAAAAAGATAGTGCGTTGAGGCTTGTTTGACAGTTTCTCAGGGCTTCACTTAAGCTCCATGTGTAAATTACTAACATTCTAGTACGGAACACTTCATTGCTAAACACTATCATTGTATCGACTAAGGCTAAAACTCACAGCGCGGTTTTTACCGCGCCCGCTGCGTTTGCGGTCATGTAAATGTAGATTTATATGTAAAAAGTAAGAGCACATTTCATGACGCGTTTTACATGCTCACCGCCCGCTATTGTTTGTGGTTCCCGCACACAATAGCACATGAGACCGCACCAATTACCGGTCTCCTGAGTTTTGAAATACGACCGCAATTCCACAACCGCGGCGGGCGCGGTGGAAACCGCTTCGTGAGTTCTTAGCCTTCAGTCAGTGGTTTCCTATTATATTACAAGTTGCACAGCACTCTACTACCAGTCTTGTTTGTAATGAACCATCTAACCAAAGCTTGCTTTTTATAAGCTATCTGTCTACCTATTCTACTAAGGGAACATAAATACTTTTTTTCAAATTTACTGTTTTTAATCACATATTAACAAAAACATAAGTGGGTCTAAAATTAATATAACTGAAAAACATAAACCGCCTTATGTAATCAAATAAAGTGGATAAGTGTGAACCGGACTTGCCATTTAGGGGTTCTGTGGAAGCAAGCATATATTTTTGCACCAGCAAAAAGTAGCTTTTTTTACCGTAAAAAAGTACCTTCATGTATCGCCTCTGTGATCTAGCGGTTCGAGTGTTGGTCTTGACCTCATGAGGTCCCGGGTTCGAATCCCAGATCGGGTAACAAAAAATGTAGTATTTCCAATTTTCTATTAAAAAAATGGTGCTCGGCATTGGATATGTGCCCGGTTGGCAAGACGCTTGCCACTTATCACATTGCGGGACTTAATGTTGTCGGCTAGTCGAGGGTGGGCACCCTCTATCCACTACTTCGGGGATATGGGCGTAAAGATACTTATTTTTACTTACTTATATATCCCCAAAGAATTAGGCTCAGGCACAACCCACACGCCTAACCGATGACACGTCATCGTGTGATATGTGGCAATCCTATCACCAACTGGGCACATATCCAATCCCAGGTTATGTCATTTTTATTATGAAATCGCAAAAACGCATTCTCTTTTTGTTAACTGACTCAGCGATTAAAATCGGAACCTCATAAAGCATATCCTGTACCTCTATTTTTATTCAAATTGAATACCTTTTTAATTTAATTAAAATCGGTTTGAAAAATTACAGCCTTCCTGCCAGGAAGCTCGCAAAAGGCGAGCATAGGCTTCCCGTCGCTAGCACCGTGACATCTGACTAGAGTTTCGAAGCGACTTGTCCGGATTGCTACCACCGCCTTGCCTATTCCTGTAGCCATAACGTCAGTAAATAGATAACGTCAGTAAAGATAAGGCAGCTGCTAAAATTACTTTTGCTCGAGGCACAACATCCCGGCCTTAGGTTGGCAACGCACCATTACCACCTTTGGTGTCTAAACACGACGTCAATTTCTTAACATCAGGACATCCGTCTTTTTTGCCTTGCAATATTATATAAAAATTATAAAAAAAACATGAATAAAAATAAAGAGGTTGAACATATACCTAACCTCTTAATTTTTTTCGAAGTCGGTTAAAATGTTTATAACATGAACGGTTAGAGGTTTTCTCCCTTCGGCTACGGATCTTTGACAAGGTGGACAATTAATACTTTTTTATATGAGTAAATTTATTGTTTTAAATTCTAAACAAAAAAATGTTTTTTATGACTATGGACTTTTAGCTTGACTGCCTTGCATGTAAGATTAAAATCGACTACAGTAACCGGTGGCTTCACCTGCTCTCTTCTATCTAGTAGCATTACAACAACTACGACAAGGCTATTCTTAAGATAGTTTTGTGTAACGTGGTACCCTGGGCAATTAACGCATATGGGGCGTGCGTTGCAAAAACGGGCCGAGTGACCGTAATTTTGGCAGTTGTGACCCTGCCCTGGGATACCACTAGAATGGGGGTTTTCGATAGCCAGGCCGGAGAGGCCTAAGATACGAAGATAAGAAGCACTGACGCTTACTGCCCTTATTACACATGCGGTGTACACGGCGCACGGGTAGGTTTTTGGACAAAAGGTCCATTTCGATCACGGAGGCTGATCCTTGGGATCCTCGGATCCTTGGGAAGGCCGCGTAATTGCCGTTCGTCCGCGAAAGCGTAAGTGTAGTAACTTACGTTTCGCTCCCTGAGAAGTGACGTAAATCAACGGTGGTCGGTACGGTGGTCGTTGAGACGTCTACTTTTATACCTTCACTCGTGGATCGAGCACCCACGCTCGATCCACGTACTGAATGTTTTTGGCTTGAAGCGCCCGGGGCAAGTCATTCCACTCTTCTTATCGTGGATGATAAAGGGAGGGATCTTAGAGCTCGGATACTGGGCCTCTACGTTGCCCTGAGTGTTTGGCTAAGCAACCGGGGAGGTTACAGTCGCTTGAGGGGCGGCCGTCGCGTGGGGTTTAATAGCCTGAGGGGCAGGAATTGCCACGGCCTGTCTTTTGACGGCAGGCGGCAAATGGTTCTCCTGGTTGGGCTGGAGAGGAGTGGACGCGTGGGTTTTTCGTTTACGCGACCGTTTTGATTTTGTACCGTAAAGCTGTCGTCCGAGGCTGATTTATGAGCGGTGCTCATGTAATCGTCCGTCAAAGTGAAGTCCGATTTATTTGACG
Organism: Calephelis nemesis; assembly: GCA_002245505.1. NCBI lineage: Eukaryota > Metazoa > Arthropoda > Insecta > Lepidoptera > Riodinidae > Calephelis > Calephelis nemesis. Next base: position 131,432 of record NJDD01002723.1, read on the forward strand.
GAGTGGAAAAAGCGGCCCGTGAGGCGTGCGAGACGGGGCTGCGCGACGGAGCGTGTTGGAGGGGGATGAGACGGTGGCTGACCGCCCGAAGGCAGGCATCACTGCGTCCACGGCGTGGGATATGGGTAGGGTGGGATGAAGAGAGCTTGCCATTCTGAAAGGACGTCAAGATGACGCTCCCTGAGGACCCGCTTCATTGGAGATAATTTCCGAGGGTCCATATTGGACCCCCAGCAAAAAATACTGATAACTGGTGGCGGCATGGAGGAGGACAACCTAACGGCCCGGGACCCTATCGTTGGTGACAAGAGGGGTGTGTACCTACACAGCCCTAATGTGCGTGTTCGTGTAGAGCCTCACGTACGCTTTTCTTTTTTCGGTGGTCTTTCGACAAGCGACTTGCACAGCGGCTGCGACCCGCGAACGACAGGGACTTTGGATGGTGGAGGGCAGACTTGTTTGGAATTAGACGGTTAAGTGTACAACGTTCAAATTATTGAAAATAATACACAAATAGCAACACTACGGCAGACAGGCAATCACTACAGCTTTAAGAAAGGCCGCGAAATGAGCGAGAGCGCACGACTACTCAGAGCGGAGGCTTAAGTGGGAATGTATGCAATGTGGTAGAATACATATTTATGTTGAAAGAATTTAAAATCGATTATAGTTTTCGAGTTAGAGTTTTCTATTACAAAAAAACAAACAATCAAGATATTCTCCTTTATGCCTTAAAGGTGAAAATAAATTGCTTTAATTATCACGACCATAAATTTAAAAATAATTGTGTGTGATTACATAAAAATTAATATAAAAAATGTATGTTTTTACATATAGTTTATTACTTATCATAAATTATGACGGCAATGCTTAAAGTTTTTACAGATCCTTTACTTTACCACTGAGAATAAAAAAAACTCAGAGTATAGCCCGGATATTCAATTTTATAACCATTTTTAAAGTAAAACTTTTATTACGACGCGTTTTCTCAATTTTTTTGGTTCGTGTGTCGCATGTCGCGTGACGGTAACGTCAGAGCAACCGAGGCCAATATGGCGGCGTCTATAGTTTATAGTTATAGATCAAGTTTCACTTTTACCGTGGTTTCATAAAACCACACAATTCTTTTTATTTTATTTTTAATATGTATGCAACTTAGTCCGATAAACGTTACCAAATATTTAACTTCTCAAAACATGATAGGTACTTGTAACTACACTCCATTATAAAAAATACAAAAATAGTAGGTAAAGTAAAAAGTAAAGTATCTTCACACCCATAGTGTCAACCCTGAGGAGGTGGGCAGGAGCACAAAAAGGGCACCCATGACTAGCCGAAGACACTAAATCCTATAAAGTGATGGTGGGAAGCATATCGCCAACCGGGTACATATCCAATCCAGAGCAACATTTTTTTTAATTAAAAAATTGGAAAAACCACATTTTCTTTTTGTTTCCCGACTCGGGAGTCAAACCTGAGACCTCATGAAGTCAAGTCCAACACCTGTACTGCTAGACCACAGAGGCCTATTAGAAATTGTAGCCTATACGTTATTCTGGCTTACGACTTGGCAAAGCAATGTCCTTAAAAATATAACCTTTTGCCGTTTCCCGACCCGGGAGTCAAACCTGAGACCTCATGAAGTCAAGTCCAACACCTGTACTGCTAGACCACAGAGGCCTATTAGAAATTGTAGCCTATACGTTATTCTGACATAGGTACGACTTGGCAAAGCAATGTCCTTAAAAATATAACCTTTTGCCGCTTCGCATCGTGTATTTCTTACCCCTAGGGTTTCTTTATGCTTGTCCTTATGCTTCCTTATGCTTATCGCCTCTGTGGTCGAGCGGTCCGGGTGGACTTGACTGCATGAGGTCTCGGGTTCGAATCCCGGATCGGCCAACAAAAAGAAAATTGGATTTTTCCAATTTTCTAATAAATAAAAAAAATGTTGGGATTGGAAACGTGCCCGGTTGGCGATAGGCTTGCCACCTATCCCATTATGGGACTCAGTATCTTCAGCTAGTCGTGGGTGCCCCGGTTGTGCCTCTGCCTACCTCTTCGGGGATATGGGCGTGAAGATACTTATGCGTGTTGTTTTTTTTTCAAAGTTTACAATTTTTAATACAAAATGAAAACGCAGTTATTGGACGACTAATACAGAATGACAGATGAAAGATTGACAAAGCAGATATACAATGCGAATGGATGGATGTAGGTGCCCGGGGAGACCAAGGTTGACATTCCACGATCAGATCACTCGGATATTATCCAAGAGTCTCCGAAACCGGCATGTTTTTATGGAAAGAGTAATGAATCTGAAAGAAGCCAGACAGATTTGTCAGGATCGTGAGAGCTGGCACTCGATACTCTCTGCCTACCCCGTAAAGAACTTGGCGTGAAGATATATATGTAATACAGAAACTTTAAAATTCCCTATACAATTTAATTAAAAAAAAGCCTTCACACACATATCTTCGAACCGAAACCACGACTAACCAAAGACACTAAGTCCCACAATATGATAGGTGGCAAGCTTATCGCCAACCGGGAACATACTATCCAAGGACAATGGCGTTAGCAAATTGAAAATACGTATTTTTTTTTGTTGCCCGTATCGGGGATCGAACCCGGGACCTCTTGAAGTCAAGTTCGATGCCGAACCGCTAGACCACAGAGGCGATTCTACAAATAATAAATATTTATTAGGTTTTGAAATTAATTAAAGTTTTTGTAGAATGTAATATTGTAGAATTTCGTATTCTACAATATTATTAATAAATACAAATAGCAATAAACCCATAGGAAATGAGATATTTCCAAAAAAAGCGCAAAAAAATCCGATTTTTGTGACCTTTGACCTTGAAATTTTATAGTTGCTTACACCCTACCATACATAGGTTTTGAGACAACTTTTAGGGTGTCAATATACAAGTATTTACAGACTTACAGTATTTAAGCTTAAATGACTGGACAATTAGTGAAGTAATCAAAGGTCTAGCAGTTTTGAGATTTTAGTAATAGTTGTTTAGTAGGTAGGCCCGTGTTGGTCCGGGCTCCATTGCAGAATAGACCATTCCGCCTTCCTGCAAAGCAGCTCGTAAAAGGGTAGGCCTTGACATTCTATTGGATGGTAGAGTTTCGCAGCAACTCGCCCGGATTAGTACCACAACCTTACCTATTCCAGCCACCATCGGTCACTCCTTGCAAAACAGAATATTTTATTTGATTTTCAAATGTTGTGGTTTATTATATATATGGTACCATCTTCAAATCATAGCCTACCTCTACAAAAAAGAAGTATCAAAGCCAGATACGTTGGGCCGAGTCGGCTTTAAGCATAAAAAAAACCTTTGATACTAGCTTCCGCCCGCGACTCCGTCCGCGCGGATGTCGGTCTTCGCGTGATCAAACTGAAAAATTAAGATTTATTCTTCTTCTACATCTTTTTCCAGGCTAAAAAGTATGCTATTTTAAGCCGAAAAGGAATCGTTGTTTCCCCGTGTTGATCCGGGCTTCTATGTAGAATAGACCATCTGCCTTCCTTGCCAGGCAGCTCGCAAAAGGCGAGCATAGGCTTACCGTCACTAACACCGTGACATCCGATTAGGTGGTAGAGTTTGGCAGCAACTCGCCCGGATTGGTACCACCGCCTTACCTATTCCTGCCGCCATAACGTTATGACGTGTTCCGGTTCGGAGGGTAAGGTAGCCGGTAAACTTACTTTTGATCGAGGTCTAACAGCTCGACCTCAGGTTGGCATCGCACCATTACCACATTTGGTGTCTCTAGGCGGCGTGAATTTCTTACCATCAGGAAATCCGTCTGCTTGTTTGCCTTCCTATTACACAAAAAAATAACCATGGATGTAACAACATGAAGCTTTTATTTAAACGTACTAACATACAAATCATAATTGACCCGTCAGAATTCGTACCTATCGCCAATATTAACATGCTAACAGTAGCTTTATCTATTGGGTTTAATTGTAAGTTTAAACTACTTATTCAGGAACCCATTTTGAAATTTTAGGAAGAGATAGGTTTTAAGCATACGCACATTTTTGAAGTGAAAACTTCTTTAGCGGCGTTGTGCACTTTTTTTGAATGGGTAAAAACTTCTAAAGTCGTGTCACGACACGTGACTTGATCGAAAATTCGTAAGAGCGTGCAGGGCGCTTGCGCGAATGTTCGTGTTGTTATGTTTGTGTACGATAATAAATGAATATTGTATTGTGCCACATAAATGATAGTACCTTCATACTGACAATTAAAGCAATTCGTGCAAAAATATTCCCTAACCATTCAAAATATCAAAAACTAGCAGTTTCACGCAGCTTCGCCTGCGTAACTTGGCTTCTACTATACCGATTTGGATGAAACAAAGCCTATGTCACTCGTGGATGATGTAGCTTTCGAATAGTGAAAGAATTTTTAAAATCAGTCCAATAGTTTTTGAGCCTATTCATTACAACCAAACAAACAAACAAAGTTTTCCTCTTTATAATATCAGTGCTGATACACAACGTTAATATTCAAGTTTTCTCTTCTGCCGGCACTCCCGGAGTGCACGCTGTCGTTTTTTTTTATTTATTCATCTGAATTAAAAATAAACATACAAATTACAATAAAGTTGCAACAAAAATCTACGTTTCTCATTCGCTTTTGTTTAACTCGTACAATAATCTCGTTTTCATTTTTTACTAAAATTTTTAAATCAACAAGCGCAAGGAAACCCTGCTGGTAAAAATACACTAAGTGCTATATTTTTTATAGCACACGGAACCCTCATCTAAATATACAATTTGAAAAAAATATACTTTCCTAAAAAATCAATTATTAAAATAATTATTTATTTTGATAATATATAAACATGGTTCCAGTGAAAATACCATAAATATTTCTAACAAATCACAGGAAGGTCTTTGACGAAATAAATATTGTTAATCATTATAAACATAAAATTGTAAATAATGGAAATGATATTTTTGATACTTTTAAGTCTGTGTGCATCCGCGTATTGTATTTGTCCTGATGTACAACCAGTAAAAAACTTTGATTTCTCCTATGTAAGTATACATTAAAAAAATACTATTATCGATAGATGTTATGTTTCGAGTTGTACAAGCAAATCATACAATTTACTGGATATTGTTTTAAACTGTTATTGTACATCTTATATGCTTTCAAACGACACCAATATATAAATGTAAATGTTTAGTCATGATATAACAGAACGCTGTGGTTTGGTGACTGTTGTCCCCGTGGACACTTGACCATAGAATTTTGTTGGTGACTACAATCACCGTGAACTGGTGACTGGTTATAATTTCATTTTTATTTTTAAAGATAAAGTGTCTGAAGAGGAAGGTTTATAAGTATATTCAGGTGCCCTTGCGAAGACGGGGCGGGCCGCTAGTGTTCTATATTATAGTAGGGATAAACAGCTCGTTTACAAAGGTTTCTTGTTCTTCTTCACAGTATACAGAAGGAAAGTGGTACGAAATTGCCAGATACGAAAGTGCCTACGAAAAGGACGCGGACTGTGTTGTATTCGACTTTGTTCCAGATAACAACCATGAAGGTGTCAGAATAAAAGAGATCGTCAAAAATAAAGCGACAGAGATAAAGTCGACGATGTATCCTCAAGACGAACCTGGGAAAGTATTGTTTGGAGTAAAGGGAGCAGCAGGTGTGTAATACCGTTTTTAATCGACTTCGAAAAAGAAGGAGGTTCTTATTCTTTAGGAGGAGGTTATTTTCACTGCATGTTTGTTTGTTTGTTACTCCTTCACGCAAAAACTGCTGAACTGATATTTACGAAATTTGGCACACACGTAGAGGGTAACTTGGATTAACACAAAGGCTAGATTAAATTATTTTGATGACAATATTCTTTAAAGCAAGCGCTATCCTTTTAGTTTCATTTAAATTTAATATACTTAGATCTAATTATTATCATTACATTACCAACGTTATGGTTATGTGGGTTGAGAGGCTAAAAGCTCCTAATTTTTGGATCTTTTCACCTTCTATTTTTTATTTTTTTTAATTTAAACTCGCCAGAAAGTAAGACATTTAATGGTCACTTACTTACCGCCCCCCTCTTTGGCTGTTGACAGAATACCAACTACTTACTTGATAACTTAAATCTTAAAAATAAAGTAAATGACTAACACAGTTTCTTTTACACAATTTGTTAGTAGCTCTACAAATTCCTAAAGGTCCCAAGTGCAAAAATACAAAAAAAAAACAAAAATCGCTTGCCAATTTAAGTGACACTGACTATTTTTTTATGCTTAGGATATTTCGCCTAAAACACCAAAAGTCATAAGAAATACTTTAAAATAATGAAGGAACTTGTCGTAGTGTGTTTTGGTCCTTTGAGCTGGATATGAAAATTGATTTGTATTCCAAAATAATTAGTTGTTTTTGTCAAAACTCTATAAGTAACATTAAAACCATTTCTAAATGCTAACAATAATGTGAGGGAAAATTTTATAATTCTAAATAATACCAGATTTTATTGTGATTGAATATGTATTCATATAAATATGAGGTCTAAAATTTAATTAAAAAATATGTACTTACCGATTTTCATCAACATAATACCTAGCAGACAAAACGTATGCACCATCAAGTTTGTTATTAATAACTGTTTCACTTTTTTGATTACAGTTCCTGAAAACGACACTGCATATGTTGTAAATACTGATAATAAAAATTATGCCATATTTTACTTCTGTATAGATGGAAACCCACCCACAGGTAGGTAAAAGTGACATCTAAAAGTTTGAAGGGTGTTATTAGAAAGTCATTCCTGTGCTGGTCCAGGTCCTCTGTTTAAAATACTTCCTATATAGACCAGTGCCGAAGCCTTCAAAAATGGTAAAAAATAAAAAAAAAATACAGTAGGATGAAACCCATTAGAAAAGGAGGGCAATATGATCAAAATGAAATATAATATGCCGACGAGCCTGGCAGTCCAAAAGCAAGGGTTAATTAATCTTCATCTTCTTCATTTATAAATATGGCTTTCGATCGTTTTTCACGACTTACTTTGCTAATGTCAGGTTAGTTATTATTAACATAATATAATAATACAGTCATTAATCACTATGTACAAAGTTATGTCAGGGTCTTGATTAAAGCGGTGGCTTCGTTACTCAAACTTATCTAGTGAGATTTGACAGCAGCAAGGAAATAGACGATAGGTAAATGAATTTCTTCATGATTATTTGATTTGTGCACTTTCACTGAACAAAATCATACAAAATGCCACCAAAATTGACTAATTTCACTCAATATAAACACGAAATTCAATAATTATGAAAAAAAATGACCATCTGTTCTCTCAATGGTGCCAAAATATTTGAGTTCAAAATATTTAACAATGAAATAACATTATTACAAAGACACAGTGTTAAATTTCGGTTAACTGTCGCATGTGAATAATTAAATTGACCCTGCTTTAAATATGCCATGGCTCAGATAGCAATAACTAAAAAATAGTTTAGTACCTAAGTGCCCAACAAATTTACTGTACCTACTACCAATGACTGTATTTTAATTGTTATCAGAAGTATTTGCGTTTGCAGAATACAGATTAGATACCTAATATTATTTCGTTAACATTTCCAGAAGCTGCGTGGATAGTCTCCAGAACTCCCACCATTTCACCTGAACTGAAGGCTTCAATCGATAAAGATATCAACGAAATAAACGTACTCAAATACAATAAACTTATATGGGATAAGCTAACTGATGATGCTTGTAAACACTGACATTTAGTTGCAGAACCTCTCACTTGGAGGATTTTTTATTTTTTTGTTGTAAATAGTTTACCCTAACAAGAATAAATAATTACATGACTTTAAACGCACAAATATACTTATAACATACCTAATGGTTTATATTATTATTACCTACTAAGAAAAAAACTCACCTGAAACAGGCTTTGAATCCGCATTCTATCGTATCTCGCTGAAGCTATTTGAGCTACCGATGATCCTGAGGATGAGGTGCTTTTTTTGCTTCCTTTAAAAGAATAATAGAATTTACCCCAATTCCGAAAAGTGTTGAAATAATATAATAATACTCAGTGTAATATTATACAGATAAGATGTACCTAAACTATCTTTGAGCCTCAAGTTAACGGTAGAGTGGTTAGCGTACACGAGCCTAACTTCTACAACCGCGAAGCTCAGGTTCGAATTCCGACGGGGCAAGCATTTGTATGATGAACATAGAAGTCTGAATTTCTGGGTCTGGGTGTTTATTAAAGTTATACTGCTATTTATCTAAATATTTCTATTCATACCTACTTAGGTAGGTATCTTTATCGAATACCAATAATACAATCATATTCTAGGTACCTAATTTGTTTATTTCGTGGTTAAGATTCATGTGTTATTTTCCATGACCATATAAACCCAACAAAATCTGTCGAAGACTGACATTAAATGAATTAGTATTATAGTAACGTGAATATTTTTTGAGATTTTGTTGCTATGCTAATTAATTTATATTTATGGTTAACGAAGAACACATTTATTTTAATGTATTAATAGATATAGGTACAATAGTTCTATTTAAATTATGAGCTTCGGCTATGTTCGTCAAGCTTGGAAATCCGAATGTATTTTATAGAGTTGTTATTACATAATTAATCATTTCGCTTAAATTTAGATTAGGTCAGCCAATTTAAAAATAAAAGTATAAAAAATAAAAGAGTAAAAAGTGAAAAGCCAAAGCGCATAATTTAAATAGTACCTAGTACCTTCTGTAATCGTTGTACCCGCCACTTCATTCGCCATTTTGGTGACCGTCGGTTTGTTGGTTGTTTTCCTTACCTATTAACTACAAAACTTACAAGTTGGAAAACGTTTTTGGGCTGTAAATTAATGATTGATAGTCCGGTTTAAGTAAGTATAACATTTTCATTTTAATTGCTCCCCCCGGGAAACTTTTTTAGTAAATGGGATAAAAATAGCACATATACTATATGCAACCTTTTAAAGTGCCAAACTCGCTTTGCATAATTCTGTGCTTATCCCAACGTTGTGTATGAAATCGAGAGTTGAGTATGTCAGAAAAAGCATGGGGGTAGGATAAATACAGTCATAATGAGAGCGCTTCAGAAAATCTGTGGTGTAACGCTCGCTGACCGCATTCGTAATAGTGAGATCTGAGAAAGGATAGGATTGAAAGAAAGAGTTGGCGTTAAAATGAGAAAGGGTCCGCTTGTTCGGTCATGTCGAAAGAATGACAAAGCAGATGTACCTACAATGCTAATGTGGATGAATGTAGATGCCCGGGGAGGCCTAGGTTGATATTACACTATCAAATCGCTCGGACATTATCTGAGGATGGTGTCAAGTCTCCGAAACCATCGTTTTTGTACACAAAGGGTAATGAATGCGGAGGAAACCAGACAGGTTTGCCAGGACCGTGAGATTTGTTAATCGATATTCTCTGACTATCACTTAAGGCACTTGGCGTGAAGATATGTGTCTGTAAATATAGGTATAGATAAATAAATATATAAGTTACACAAATTGAATCTAACCCCAAAGTAAGCGAATTATATGCCTGTGTTATGGGTGTTAGTCAACGATACTAATACAGAGAAATACTTAAATAGATACCAGAATAAATTTAATAAACGCCCAGAGCCGGAAATGCAGACATCTAAATGTTCATCACACAATATATATAAATAATATATATATAACATAATGTAACCTTGCTCGGAACATATCTACATATCTCAGGAACGGCACTTTATAAACCAAGAGTCTTTTTTGTCAAGTTTTTCTCAGGGAACAGTTAAAAGAAATGATTATTGTTATGATGACTTTTCAATATATTTTTGAAAACTTAATATTAGTTGATATTTTCATATAAATATAAATTTGTTTAAGAAAAATTGTAAAAATTGTAAAGTACTTTCTGTAAATACAAAAAAAAAAAAAAAACAACCTTGCTGTGTGTGCCAATTATTATTTTCATGGGCCAATGTAGGTATGTAGAGGCTTTTACAATAAACCTCAAGAACTTTTTAGGTAACCTGACCATTAATTAAATTTAAAAATGGGTTAAATATAGTACTGAGTATCCTAAACGTTATTACAAGATTTCAGAATATTCAAAAGGCAAAAATGCTTTGGATTGATTGCTTCATAAACCAACATCTACATATTACATTATGGGCAGAGGTGGAACCAGTGGACCTACGATACCAAGTCCCACAATGAGATAGGTAGTACTATCGCCAACGGGGCACATATCCAATAAAGTTTATTTTAGCAAATTAAATTTTTTGTTGTCTGACACGGGTATCACACCCAACACCTCATGAAGTTAAATCTGTAAACGAACCTTTAGACCACAGGGACGATATTAAACTACAGGCCCTGTTGATTAGACCATACACAGGGCTACTGTAGGTAATCAACAATTTACTAATTGTACTTACGGCGTGTTTGTATTAGAATACTCATTATAAAGGAAGCTGGACAGCCCTATTCCTGCATATCTTGACACTTTACACTCTCTGTCTAACCGTCAAGAGGCTTGTAGAAGGTTACTAGTACATCTATACGTGATGCCAAAACTTTAGACCCCTTTTAACGAAAATTGCGCGGACGCAGGAGCACAAAATTTGGCACACTTATAGTTTATGTAGGAGAAGTGCAGAACGCTAATATTTTTCAAGGATAACGCTTATAAAGTACATTAAATCAATAATTAAAACATCTATATATTAATACGTGATGCCAAAACTTTGGACCCCTTTTTACGAAAATTGCGCGGACGCAAGAGCATAAGATCGCGCCGCTCTCGCCGCGGCCCCGCAAATCGCTGAGATCCAGTTTGAGGTCTCAGGCAGCGCGTAAGAGGCAAGCACTGGTTAAAATATAAATAATCACTAACAAGACTACTGGCGAGTGTTGTGCAGCAACATGCCCGAGTACCGATCTAACGTCTGACCTATTCCTGCGGCCATAACGACCCTGTCATGTTCTGGTCTGGAGAGTAGGGTAGCCGGTAGACCTGCCCAATAGCCCTAACAACGAGGCCACAGGACAACAACGCACCAGTAACGTCTACGGTGTCTATAGGCCATGGTTGGCTTGTACTATCAGGAGAGCGGTTACCAATACCAGTCAAAAACAGTGTTCTTTTTAACATAAAACACATCTACTTAATTAATTGCATTGTAAATAAAAATCCGAATAAAAAACACGCATTTATTGCATGCACTCAATGTAATTATGTCAATAATCATATTAGTAGTATCAATATTTTGTAGGCTTAACAGATATCGTTTGAAGACATTTTAATTATAATCACAGAAAGCAGGTTGACATTCATAATAATCATTAGCATTATTGTTACTATGACATAGCCACTTTATTACGTAATAATATCACTAATCATAAAATACATACAATTACTGATATAATTATAATCACTATTTAATTTGATTCTTTATTGAATAATCATGCATTAATATTAGTATAAATTGTGTAATCATACTTTATGATTATGGCTATAATCAAATTAGTTATTCATGTTATTTTGTATACATTACATGATACATTGTTCTGTTAATTGAAATATATACTAGAAGGCACTGTACAGAAAAATATTTACAATTCTTTTGGTCGATTCAAATACATATCCCAACATTCTTCGTCTTAGATAAAGGTATGTGATTTATTAAGAATAAGCTAGACTAGTAGACATAGATTGAAAAATACTCTTTTAACGAAACATTCTTCCTTACCCAGTTTACGACAAATAAAACAATATGATATTATAAATTTTTAAGATTCAGAACATACAAAAACAAATTAGACATCAACTAATACGTAAACAATGATTAAAAAATAAAAAACAATATTTCCTGTCATTTAGACTATTAGAAAAATAATTTTGAATAAGTCCTGCTTACACATTATAACCTAAGCTTAAATGTACCCTCTGATGTACTTAAATCTAGATGTAACCAAACTTAGTTAAACATTGAAAAAATATATACTATAAGCCTCACATTGTCATCACAAACATAAACATGATTATGACTGCTATTGTTTTATTATTATGATTATAATCATCAATTAATAATTAATGCAACCACATGTGCGCAAAATCTAATATGAAGGAACATCTAACATGAATCTAATGTTTAAATTATAAATATCTACCTATTGCCTGCATTTACAACAGTGTTTTAAAGTTATTTAAGTACAATAAGTATTTCCAAAATAGTATCTGATAATTGAAATTACGATGAGTTCAGGCATTGATAATTATAATTGATTGAATAGTAAACACATTAACCTATTTTCTTTTTTTTAAAACACGTTGACCATCACTGAAACTAATTACTTTAACTCGTGATTATAATCATAATCATTTACATAACCATCGCGTAAATAATCATTCATCACAAATAAGTGTAGGCGGAATATATAAAGCGAAATTCTATAATCAACACAGTTGAGTTGTATGTTTAGATCAAAAGAACGATGTTAACGGTAGTCCAAGAGATGGAACGACGGCAAAATAACATAGACATGTAATTTTTACACAAATAGCATTTAGTTAATTTAAAAAACCAACAAGACAATCTAATATTAACAATTTCGGTTGTCACCGAATACAAAACTACAACTCGACCAAGCTAAGTTTCGCGCCAGAATGCAGCGCTAACCGTAAGCGGCTACGGGAATGCAATCCTGAAAGCATTAAAGTTTTTCTAAAGGCAATAAAAGGAAGACCCTGTTGATAACATTATTCAGTGAACATGTTCCTCTACCAGCATATCATAATGAATACAAAAAAAAGAAACCAATATAATAAGGCTAAACAATTATCGCAGTCAGATTTTTTACCAGCTTTATGTCTTTCGTCATGGCCTCTTTTATCGCTTTGTCTAAGTGTTAGCGCTCAATTAAGTATACTAAATTAGTAACTCATTTTACACCGTCAGGAAAAAAACAACTATAAATAAAAAAAATCTTATTTCCAGTTATATTTTTTTTGTGTATATTTTATTGTAATATGTTAAAAATAATAAATGCAAAGTAAAACGTAACAAACACTTTTTTACATTTTAAAGTAATAGCGAATCCTTTTTTACAGACTGTACCTTAGCGTTAGTGTGAAGTAATCGACGAGATGTGAAAACGTAACTTGGTCGAGTTGTTTCAACTGGTAATCTAAACTTAATCTTTTTTTTTATCTTGACGAAAAACATACATTTCATAAGGGTATTAATAATTGAATGAAAAATTAATGCAAGTATTGGCCGTCAATGCAACACACATATCTAAAGTCACATCGTTTCATTAAAATACCTTGTCTATAAATAATCCAATCACGTGCATCTGGCAAAAAACCGCTAACTGTGATTGGACGATATAACGAACCAATCGTAAAGCTTTTTCTCAGAGTCCAAAAATGACAATCCGGCTATCGCATCACTTCGTTATAGTTTTAAAACATCTATTTATTATCAAAAGCTGGCACTTACAACACATTTACACGTTTTGCTTGTGTAGCGTCTGTGAATAAGCACGCGGCGTGACGTCGCATCAAGTCGCACCATGAAAAGCCTGCCCATCTCTTTCTTCGCGGTCAAGCTTATGACTGTGAAAGGGACAGTCATTGTTTTGCTTTTGCTACGGTTTTTATATACAGCATGGCCTAACTAAGATCAGTTTCTGAACACGGGCCTTGTCGAGTCGCACTATGAATCAAAATCTTTTATTTTGAACATTCCGTGAAATTGCATAAATGTGAGTACTGTGAACGTGCCAGCTTTAGTTAACCGACCTGTAACTATCTAATGTTATTTTACAATAGTTGTTTTATTCACAATCTGTAAAACACGTGACACAGAGTGTTTAGTAAAACACGATCAAACGTTTAATTTTATTATTTAAATCAGGAAATCACTTTATAGTAACATACACGTGACGTACGTTTTACGATAAATTATACGGATTACCCGAATTATTAATACTAGTGGTTGCCCATTAGTCGAAATTCGACCACAATAATTTTTTGATAAAAACGCCATCATTTCTGAAGACCAACTACGTTGTTTCCAAACTTTTTAGTGCGCCATCTGTGATCTTTTATCGTTATCATCAATATATTTGTTTGTGTAGGTCAAATTCACGGTAGTGTGAGTAATGTTTTATTTATTGATTTAATGTACTTTATAACTACTCCTACTCCTACGTCCGCGCAATTTTCATAAAAAGGGGTCCAAAGTTTTGGCATCACGTATTAATATATAGATTTTTCGTTAACTAAGGAGTTGAAATGACACAACATTAGATTTATTATTATTGGTTCGAAGTAGAAGCGAAGTGATTCGACACCAACAAAACGATTGTCATTCTAGCTCAAGTCGTCACTGTAATAAAATTGCCTAAATATTTTTCTATACATTTGGATATAAGTTATCACAATGATTACATCACTACAGCAACTGGATGAAACTAGTTTTGTCCGGTAAAAAGTTTTCCTTTAGAGACTAAAATCCGACCAAATGTTTTCTACGTTTATCTGTTACTTAATCCCTAATAATCCATCGACCAGCATTTGTCTGCAGGTCTTCGGTTTGAAATTATGTAATTCGCTTTACCCTATAATATCATTTGATATTCAGTTCGTGACCATTTATATGTCTGACGGTCATAAGCGAAATGTAGTTGTAGTGGTCATGAGTATGTTTAGCGTAGGTAGCGGTTGGCGCCCCTATGAATGACGCCGCGCAGTGTTTAGACCGCTGCCTAGTATAGAGATCGCTACCGGCAATAGTTTCTCCCTGTCACATGATGACAAAGAATCTGCAGGACCGTAATTCACTGGCGAACTGAACGGTTGTAGTATTTAACAAAAAAATAATTAAGCGCCGTTAAACTGCCAAAATCGTCTCCAACCCTTACAACAGATATCACGGGGCGATTTGATAATTCTTTTTTCCAAAGAGGGAATGACTCCGAAATCGTTCTACATAGTTTGTATCAACATCCCACTAGCGGTTTTCGAGTTATATTTAATTATTTTATATTTTTTTGTCTGTGTTGACATCATCATCATCATGACAAAATTAATAACCACTTTATATAACCACTTCGAAATTCGAAATTTTAACAATCTTTAAAAAAAGCATCAAAATCGGTTTCGTATTGGCAGTGTAATCGGGTAACAATCATAACAAAAAAATAACATTCAGTCGAATTGAGAACCTACTCCTTTTTTAGAGACTGTTAAAAACTAAAGAAATATATTAAAATATTATGTATGCACGCAAAAAAATGGTTTTTTGCTTAGTCACGCTACATTATTTATCATTTTGTTTTAATTTAAAATGATTGTCATGATATAACAGATAAAGGTAGAAATTAAGGAGTTGGATCCTGTCCTAATAGAAGACTATACACCAACTTGATTCCCGTGAAAAAACGGTTTACAATGTTTTGCTAAAGCGTAACTTTCTACTCAAGTACATTTAAATACAGTTTTATAAAATTTTACTACGAATCAAACTCATTTTTTATTTTCCGGATTATTATCCGGCAAAAACCACCGGTTTAAGCAATTCCGGATTTTGTCTTCGCTTAAATTTTAATTCGTATTTTATGAGCAACTAATATAACAATTACGTTTGTTATTTAGTAGTAATGAGACAACATTAAGTAGTAGATGTAGTTTAATTGTGCTTTGTGATCAAAAGCCAAACTTCACCCAAACTTTATTAGAAATCCATAAAGTTTTTACCCGCAAAAAATGTATAATCAAACCCAATACGCAGATTGTACTTTTCTTAACCGGGCTTTTAAGATTAGTTTTACAAAATCGGACTTATAGAACCGGACGTTTTAATACCAGATTATAACAAAACGGACTTTTTCATCAAATACAATTTTTTCTTCACAATTTCAAGATTAATGATTTATCTAATGAAATTGTTAGTCATTAATGATAGACTTTCCGTTCGGTGCCCAAAGGGCTCAGACATCTAACCATAGACACAATCATCAGGATATATTCAAATGATGTTGCAACAACGACAATATCGTGGTCTGGCCCCACCGCCGGTAGCTGGGGGAGTCACTGGAGCAAAGTATGCGTGAACCTTTATATTCGGTAGATGATTCTGGAAAGAGAACATTCTGGATTATTATACAAAAAAAAGTTTTTATGTAGAGATGTGACGACCCCATTGCCTCTTAATGCAATAAGCCAGTAATTTAGATAACTTGAATATTACATAAGTGCCGTTAGCAGAGTGGTAGAAAAGTTTACCAGATTAGTACCATCGCCTTATCGCCTGTGCTCTAGCGGTTCAGGTGTTAGACTTTACTGCATGAGGTCCCGGGTTCGAATCCCGAGTTGGGAAACAAAATAGAAAATTACGTTTTTTCTATTTTCTAATAAAAAAAATGTTGCTCGGGATTGGATATGTGCCCGGTAGGCGATAGGCTTGTCATCTATCACATTGTGCCGATGCCCTGACACATGATGCCCTGGTTATGTCTTTGCCTACCCCTTCGGGGATATGGGCGTGAAGAACTTACTTTAGTTTTACTTTTTCTTCTTCTAAATATCAGTGTTAGGAAAAATGTTAAGATTTTTTATAAAACACTCATACTGTTAGATACGTAAATTTAGTACGATAGCAGCTTACTGCTTTTGCTTATAACAGCATCGTCGGTTTTCTTAGGCTGTCAGAGGTGTTACGCTTGAATCTCAATTTCAATAAAATTGGAATCGAGTTTATGTCATTTTGTACGCTTGAACATAATACTTACGAATTATTAATATTTAGTTAATAATAAACGATATATGTCGAATTTAGTAAATTTAATAACAACAGAACAAATGCACATGTGTACCAAAATTAAAATATAATTAGTTATAGTATAATTAGTTAAAATATGTACCAAAATTAAAAAAATATTTAGTTAATAATAAACGATATATGTCGAATTTAGTAAATTAAATAACAACAGAATAAATGCACATATGTACCAAAATAATCAAGAATTATTAATCAAAATTATGTAAGTAATGAATTTATCAAATTATAAAGCTAGGAAATATTCATCAATTTTTACGAACGCGTACGAGTTGTAACCTGTTCAAACCTGCGTGATCTACACTAGCGAAGATTATCAAATACATATTATGTTTAATACAAAGTCATGTCGGATTACAGGGGGGCGCGGGATTATCGGGGGTCCACTGTAGTTGTTAATAATTCGCTAATTGTGTTCAATAGCAAAATTGCATAAATCCGATTCTAATTTTCAATTTGCACTGAATCGAGATTCAAGAGTAAATCTACAGATAAGTAGATTGTTGTTCTGTAACCACATCCAAATCATTAACTACCTTAAAAAATAAGAATCATAAGGATTTTGCTTTGTATGTTATGTGTGAAAAATACTCTAAATAAATGTTACCCTTAGAGTTTTGGCGCCATCGAGAGAAAAGATGGTCGATTTTTTTCATAATTATTGAATTTCGTGAATATATTGAGTGAAATTAGTCAATTTTGGTTGCATTTTGTACAATTTTGTTCAAGGAAAGTGCACAAATGATATAATCATGAAGAAATCAGCATATCATGTATTTCTTCGTTGCCGCCAAATCTCACTATATGAGCTTGAGTAATGAGGCTACCGCTTTTCCCAAGACCCTGACATGACGTATTGACAACGTTTGACTAATCATAATTCAATCCCGGTATTAGCAGATTTGATGCAAATTAATGCAAATTTCTACTTGATTAATGGCAAAATGCTAACGCGAATGCCAAAACCTAAAGAAAAGAAAAAATGTTACCCTTAGTTTCCGGATCGCGTTCCTGGTGACCATTTGACAGTCGTATAGTTCTATGAGTTGTAGATTGTGGCAGGCTATTAAGTGTTCTAAGGCACCATCAGTTACTAACGGGCAGTTGTCCAAACCTGAAAGTAACAAAGGTCCTGACTGACTGGAAACATAACCAAGATTTTTTATGAGTTTGGAACATTTTCCCCTTGTCGGTCCTGGTCTTCTTTGTAGAATAGAGCATCTAATTATTGACATTGGCCACGTTAATCTTTACCAACAGGACCACTACTGGCAGAGTGCTGTGGAGCAAATTGCCCGGATAGGTAACTACCACCTTATTTATACGACATCTATAGTGTCTATAAGCCACGGTTGTCCTTTTTCAAAGTTTAACACCCTACAATAAAAAAAAGGCGGGTTGCACTCTGGGAGTACCAGCAGAAGTGAAAACTTGAATATTAAAGTTGTGCATTTTTGATATTTAGGAATGGTTAGGAAACAGCTTTGCACGAATTGCTTTAATTGTCAGTATGAAAGTACTATCATTTATTCATTAATTATTCATTTTTTGCGCTATCGTACACAAACATGACAACACGAACATTCGCGCAAGCACCCTGCGCCGTCTAAACGAAACAGCAGACGCAAGCATACATTTTCGCCACACCGTACAAAAAGAGAGGGATACTTCTCTCCTACGCCGCGCCAGGTGTTCACTCTCCATCCGTCCGAATTTTTGATCAGGTCACGTGTCCTGACGCGAGTTTAGAAGGAAGTTTTCACTTCAAAATAAAACAAATATCATCATAAACCCCGTTTTCTCGTGATAGGCTTCCCTAGTAACCTATATAATGTAAGGGGGTATTGTTCCTTTTATATAGATCTACAAAAAATCCGCGATGATGATGTGATAACTTTACCTACATGTTATTTCGGTTTTCTACCTAGGACAGACCACAGACAGCTTGTAAGAGGCGAGCATAGGTTAAGTGGGCTATTACTAACTAGACCACTGGAGGTAGAGTGCTATACAACTTGGCTGACTTATTAATGCCGCCATTATGACCCTATCATATTCCGGTCTGAGGCTAGAATAGCCGATAGATTTTCACGATAGGCCTACGACATCCCGGCCACAGGAAAACAACGCACCTATCATATCTATGGTGTGTATAACCCACAGTTGTTTCTAACCATCAGAAGAGACATTTGCTTATTTGCTGTCTTATTATATATAAAAAACGCATTTTATTCTATACTAGCTGTTCTGGCGTACTTTGTTCCACCCGTTCAGTATTTATAGGAAAATCAAAATGTAGTTTTTTTTCCTAGTTTCCTCGAAGTCGAACGGCATAAAGGCATAAAACGTATTCCATGTCCATCTCCTAGTTCTGAGCTATCTTACTATCAATTTTCAGTCAAATCAGTTCAGCCGTTCTGGAGTTAGAAATAGTGTTACCAACACGACTTTACTATATAGTATAAAATAAAGTCTCTTCCTCTGTCTCTATATCCCTTTGTATGCTTAAATATTTAAAACTACGCAACGGATTTTGCTGCGGTTTTTGTAAATAGAAAATGTGCTCCAAGTGGAAGGTTTACATGTATAACTCATAACCGTGCGAAGCCGGGGCAGGCCGCTAGTTCTTTTATATACAAATAAACAACACTTTTTCAGCACTATCAAGTGTTCCAGGCAAGAGGACATATAAACACCTAAATTTAGTTTACTAAACCATATTCTTTAAATTTAACCTTTAAATGAAATTAAAATAAAATTAAAGAAATCGAGCACGGCCGAAAAGCTAGACTTCATGCCGTAACTTATTTCTTGCTATGGATCACGCCTACAACGAAAGTAATAAAGTTTACACTCATAACTACTGTTCGGTACATTTTGCATTCGCTATGAATGGCAAATCACGCCCACGGCCAGATGTCAAATGTCTAATCTGTCAATTTGGCGCTATGTGTGAAATTGATCTAATTTAATCTCATATCATATCGGGGTGGTTAAAAGTTATACGGCATATAATCATAAAATTAATAGCTTCGGGCGAACTTTAATGTGATTCGAACAAAACAATTGTGAATCCGGAAATTAGTTGTGGTGTATGTCACGCGTCAATTTATTATCTATATATTTCCTTTTCCATCACCTTAGTCCTTTCGTACAAAACTTTCCCTGCGCGAGGGAAAAAGGATTACTTGGTGATTTATTTTGGTTTAGCAATAAGTATTCACATCAGTTGGAGTCGGCTCCATCAACTATCATGTTCAGCTGCACACGAATAACTGTTTTAAACAATAACTCACTTGCAGAGGGATATCGAGTTTGAACCAAAATTAATAACCTATCTACAGATAACAGTGCTTGATAAGTAATTAATGTAAAGGAGGCCTATCGTTAATCCTAGATAGGTTTATGATATTGGCCGTTTAATTATATTCTTTAGAGTTCAAATGACACTCACCAAGAACTGTCAAATGTTCAGCCGCACACGGAGACATGGACAACTGCTTTATACCGTAATCTGTTATTAGCTCGCAGTGGGATAAAGTCTGAAAAAAAACAGAGAAAATAACCAATCTTTATATCTTTATAAAAACACGAATAAACTCGATATTTAGTCTAATAATGGATACTCGATATTTTACGACAATAGCCACCTCAGAAGTAAGCTCTTTCAAACAAAAAATCGGTGAAGAAATTACGGAGAAATCGACAAACCTAGATACAAAAATATATGAGTTGAACTATATGTTCGACAATATACTTATTTTGAATTCGTTAAAAATATTATCAAGAACTTGGTCCTGCAGCCTTTAATATAGCCCAATTTTTTTGATTATTTTATGAACGTAATGTACACATATGAATGTGGCTTCGCTAGCGTACCAAACTATATGTTTGTATAAATGTAGTTCAGTACGTTTTTATTTCTCTGTTTGGTGTGCTTCTATATGTCATTCTTATATATAAACTAAGTATGTGCCCGTGAAGTTTCATCGAAATCCGTTAAGTTATTTTTGCGTAAAAGAGTAACATACATCCATCCACTCAATTAAACTTTCGCTTTTATAATATTAGTAGGATTTAAAAATAAATGTAAAGTTAGCTTTGAACAATAATAAATATCCCTGGACAAGTCACACAAATTGAATCTAACCCCAAAGTAAGCAAATTATATGCTTGTGTTATGGGTGTTAGTCAACGATACTAATACATAGAAATACTTAAATAGATACCAGAATAAATTTAATAAACACCCAGACCCGGAAATGCAGACATCTAAATGTTCTTCACACAAATGCCTGCCCCCGTCGGGAATCGAACCCGAGCCTCGCGGTTGGTCGATGTAGTTAGGCGACTAGGCTAGCCACTCGACCAACTTGGCAGACAAATTTTACTTCCTATATTAAGGATGCTTTTTTACAACATACAATCTTAAAATTGCGAATATGCAACCAACCCTAGCACAAATCCTTTATTAAATGTAGTCAAAAATCATCTCAATCACATCATCTTTAAAACAAAAAACCATCGCATAGAAATCGGTCCATTCATTCAAAAGTTATGATGCCATAGAAAGATTTACAAAAACACATATCACACACAAAGACAAACATGTCAAACTTTATTATAAAATTTGCGTCGGACGTTAAAACAACACATCAGAATTACAATAAAGCCGTATCAAAATCGGTCCATCTGTTCAAATGTTATGATGCTACAGACTAACACATACACTCACATACAAGTAATTTGCACCACCTCTCTTTACGGTGTGCTTTAGATATAATGCGAATTAAGAAACAATACCATTACTTTAAAACTATGGTCCATCAGCCACCTCTCCCAGTTCTTTCATTAGGTCCTTGTCATCAAGTCCTTATCATCAGAAAACATAAGATCTAGTAAAAGAATTTTAACGAGTCCAATGGGTTTACCAGTGGGCATTCTAGAGTTACGTCTCCTATCTTCGAGCTCCATCAGACTAGCTCTGCTGTACCAGCATACGTTATTCTTTTAACTGGAAGGGCGCACATATGTTTAAAAGTGAAATAAAAACCCATGCGACTTATATCCATTATGGTACCTACAACAAAGCTGACGACCTTCAACACCTGAATAGATCTCCATAAATGATAGATAGCAACCATCTCAATCACGTTAGTTTTCAAGTTTGTGCTTTAGATGAATTGCAAAAACGACTAAATACTGTAACTTTTAAACTTAACCACTAGCCACATTCCAGTTCCATCATCAGATCGTCATCACCGAGGCCTCATTATCAGAAAATAAGAACAGATCTAGGTAATGCGTATCAAATAAGCCCAAACTCGATTGGTTTACTAGCAGTAATTTCAGGGCATAGGGGCGTAACCACTCCTCCTACCTTCGTGCTACATCATCAACCCGTTTCAGTTGTTTCAACTGTTAGGTAGTGTATAGTGCGTCTAATATCTATTCCTCTGCTTACGAATGCGCTGCAAATTAGCTAACACTTATACACACGCACGCACGCGCATAACACACGAACACACACAGACGCACACGCAATCACGAACGCACGCACGCAAGCACGCACGCACGCACGCAAGCAAGCACAGAAATAAGAGCCTCGCCGATTGTCGTTGTAAATTGTTTTCCTGATTACACGACGAAAGGGTAATATTATTGTTAACTTACCAATTTCTCGAGTCGAGGGCATCCCATGGCTAAGTGAACCAAAGTTGCATCTGTGATTAAAACACACTCTTCTAGATCCATACGCTCTAACATTTTGCAGACCTGCAATTTTATTTTATTTGAGTACACTCGACAAGAATTTTCAAATCGTTGCCTCCTAACTATAATAAGCCTTTATAGTAATTTTACACGGGAGCAATTTGAAGATTAATTGTTTATATTTAAAAAAAAATAATGAATGATTTGTATTTTCCTTAAGTATAAAATGATATTACTGATTTTTTACGCATTCACGCCCATTTCGCCGACGAGGTAAGCAGAGTCGCAATCACCCACGACTAATAGAAGTCCCACAATATAATAGGTAGGAATCCAATCGGCAACTGGGCATATATTCAATCCCAATCATAGTCATTTTTGTTAGAAAATTGAAAATGCACATACCGGTATTCGAACCCGGGATCTCAAGAGGTCAATTTTGAAATCTCACTCGTTTTGTTCAAATTGTCATATTCACATAATATTCCTTTCTATAAAAGATTGATTTGTAAGAAGTTTCAATAAAAAAGGTCTTACAAATTACCACTTTCTCAAAGAAGCAATGAATTTCTAAAAATATATATTTTTAAAGTTGTATTTTTTAGTTCTTCCAAAGACAATATATATAACAGACTTACAATGTAGCATTAAAACGTGTAACGCAATAAGTAAGTCCTGTCTAAGACAACAGATGTCGCTGTGGGTATCGAATTGTCTAATAACGACAGATTTTACAATTATACGTCTGTCTCGAACCTTATATTCCTGCAATAAAATACAACAAGAAAATTTAATAGATGGCGCTGTTTCTAGTTATTCTTAAATAACTTTTCCTAATTACGCTATTCTTTAATAAAAAAAATATTGTAAACTAGCCGACCCGGCGAACTTCATATCGCTTGACATTAATAGCTTTAACAGTTTACATGAATTAAGGAATTGTTTTGTGATGCGATGAGCACGCGAAATGAGAATATGTAGGTTTATATTAATATTAAATTAATACATTACAAATATCTTCTAAACTTATAAACAAAATAAATATTTTTTTAACATAAATAATTAATTTCTAGTATCTAGTAATACATAGAAATAGATAAAAAAAACGTGAAAAAAAACTCCCGTCGTGATTCGAACCTCAGCCTCATAGGTGGACAGCAGATTTAGGTAATGTACGGCGTATAAGCAAAGACAATATACCTATTTATATAATAGACCTTCAATGTCCTACTTGACATTAATAGTTTTTAACAGTTTATATGGATTGAGGAATTGTTTAGTGATGCGATGAGCACGCGAAATGAGAACATATAGATTTATAATTATATTAATACAATATAAATATGTTTTAAATTTCTTTAAACAAAATATTTTTTAACATAAATAATTTATTTTTAGTATCTAATAATACATTAAATAGATAAAAAAATTGTAAAAAAAACTACAGTTATATGCCTGCCCCCGTCGGGATTCGAACCCAAGCCTAATAGGTGATCTTTTAAACTTTTTTAAACAAAATATTTTTTTTAACCTAAATAATTAATTGTTAGTATCCAATAATAAATAAAAAAAGATAAAAAAAAGTTGTGAAAAACTACAGTTATATGCCTGCCCCCGTCGGGATTCGAACCCAAGCCTAATAGGTGATCTTTTAAACTTTTTTAAACAAAATATTTTTTTTACCCTAAATAATTAATTGTTAGTATCTAATAATAAATAAAAAAAGATAAAAAAAAGTTGTGAAAAACTACAGTTATATGCCTGCCCCCGTCGGGATTCGAACCGAAGCCGTATAGGTGATCTTTCAAACTTTTTTAAACAAATTTTTTTTTAAATCTAAATAATTAATTTTCAGTATCTAATAATAAATAAAAAAGATAAAAAAAGTTGTGAAAAAACTATAGTTATATGCCTGGCCCCGTCGGGATCCGAACCCGAGCCTCATAGGTAGTCAACAGCTTTAGGCGAGTATGCTAACTAACCCCTTGGCTAACATGGCGGTACTAATTAATCTCTGCCTATACATAATAATGTATGATCACCCACGACTAGCCGAAGACACTCAGTGACACACCACAATGTGATAGGTGGCAAACCTATCGCCAACCGGGCACATAGCAAGATTTTTTTGAAAGTTGGAAAAAACACTTTTCTTTTTGTTGACCGACCTGGGAATTGAACCCAGGATCTCATGAAGTCAACTCCAATACCTAGACCGGTAGATTACAGACAAAAATAACCACAGAGGCGAGGCAGGGGTATCCAGGGTGCGCAGGATTAGCTAGAAAGTTACGTACATACGTACTCCACAATTTAATAGGTGGTTAATTTATCGGCAATCAGTAGGGTAACTCTTGAATCTTGATACCTATGACGGGAATTGGAAATTGGAATCGAATATTTCACTTAAGGTACTTTTGAACGGGTTACCTACTTGAGTGCGAAAACCGTAACATCGAATTTTGTTTCTTCGAAAACCTTTCATCGACATCTCCGTTTGATACACGACATAGGTACACTTTAGTTTTTCGATAATTATTAAAAACAAGAAAGAAAATGTATTTTAATTATATTTATAAGCCTCAACATTTTTCACAAAGAAGAATAAACAACTTTTTTAACTTATTTACCGGGTTTTCTAATTATTTACGACATAGGTACACTTTAGTTTTTCAATAATTATTAAAAACAAGAAAGAAAATGTATTTTAATTATTAATAAACGTCAAAAATTGTAACAAAGAACTACTTACACATATATCCGTGAGACATCGGGCTCTCTGCTTTTAAATAAATGTAAAAAATTAAAAAGTAAAGTTAAAAATTACTTGTGAAAAAGAAAATCGATGTAGGTACCCGTTTAGTTTTTGCAGTAATTTAACGTCGCAATAACAATACGTCGATTTAACAAGTCTTCGCAGTAAAATCGTTCGCGGTAGTTTTTCGATGTAACGTAACATCGTGTTCAAGAGTACCTACCTACCTAAAATGACATATTCGATTCCAATTTCCAATAATGCATGAATCGAGCTTTGAGAATTGAGAGTAACCCTACAGGTACCAGGCACTTATCTAATCTCGGACAACTTTTCTTAAAAAAATTGAAATAGTTACCTATCATTTTGACCGTCTCGTTGGTCGAGTGGCTAACCGAACCGATCAACGGCGAGGCTCGGGTTCGATTCCCGACGGGGGCAGGCATTTGTGTGATGAACATTTAGATGACTGCATTTCCGGGTCTGGGTGTTTATTAAATTTATTCTAGTATCTATTTAAGTATTTCTGTGTATTAGAATCGTTGACTAACACCCATAACACAACTATATAATTTTCTTAATTTGAGGTTAGGTTCAATTTGTCAACTTGTCCAGGGATTTATTTATTTATTTCTCACATTTTTGTGTTTGTTGACTCGGGAATTTAACTCAGAACTTCGTGTAGCCAACGTCAATGCCATATTTGATTAATTTATTATTAACTAACAGTTAGCTGTTTACATATGACTTTATTGGTTTATAGGTAAGTATTAATGGTTGAATATGATTGTCATACCTACCTAGGTACTTAAACTTTCGACCCTCATTGTGGTCAATCGGAGGTTGATTTAAGCGGAGATTATATATATTGTCTTTGATTTAAAAAAAATAGATGACCTTATTTGAACTTGTCTTTAAATAGGTACTAGGTAGGTATCCCATAAACCTATGCATGGCGAATTTATGTAAAATAGATCCAGCGTCTTCGCCATGGAAGCGTAAGAGGCAGACTTTCGCATTTATATCTAATATTAGTACCTAAATACCTATAAATATAATACCTAAATGATTTGTATTTGTTTGTAATCAACAATAGGTAGATAGGTAGGTACTTACCTATTTACAAGCTTGTATATATAATAGTGTTTTATAATTATGGAATGGTACCTACCTAAGTACCTGTTAAGATTTTACATGAAAACAAGTAGGTACCTACCTACCTAGTAGACAATTACTTCCGACTCATTCTCCTACAATTTAAGCGCATTGAAATTGCAAGTAAGTACCTACCTACCTACTTAACCGACGAAACTGCAAGTATCTAATCGACTTCGATTTCAACCCGTACCTAAATCATTTTCGTAAAAAGAAATCAAGTGTTTTCATCAATTTCCCAGATCCAGATTTAGTGGCAAAGGATCACATCGGAAGACCTACCTACCTTCGTTCTTTTAAATACATAGATATTTAAATCGGTTCATAAATGACGGAGAAATCGATTAACAGACGCAAACAAAATATAGGAATCGAAAAGACCTCTAGCCTCTTCCTTTTTTCTATTTCCGTTGAAAATTAGTCCTAAATCTCTATTAGGTACTACAAGAATAAAATTTTGTAGTTTACAGAATAAAAGCTGTAAATGCGAAATAAATTACAATTTCAAACACGTACATATTTTTA
>NJDD01002723.1:158545-171814 GCA_002245505.1 Calephelis nemesis
TTTATCAAAGACTAAGGAAATATTATTAATTGTCTCTGGTAGGTAGGTAGGATGTGTAGGTATCGTTATCTAGCACCCAGCAAGTATAGAATTTGCTTATTTTGGACAGATCAATTTATGTAACTTGTTCAAGGATATTAACTTATTTATTGTTAAAACTTAATATTTTGGCAAAATTCTGCCCCAAATAGTTAAGTACCTAAATGTTAGAATAATTTATTTAATGAACACCCAGACCCGCAAATGACTTAAGTCCTATTTATAAAACAAAATAAAACAGGTTAATGAAACAAATTAACTTTGGATCTCGCAAACTGTGCTTTTAATTATTAGTTAATTTTTAATTATTAGTTAATTAGGTAACACATTTATCCACTAAACCATACTGACGTTAATTTAGAATACGAAAATATCTTTTGTGTAAAGAGGCCACATAGGTACCTACACACAAGAGCTAATTTGTAATAAATGAAAAATATGAATCCTTCAACCATAATTATTATGCGCCATCTAGTTAATTAATGTGAGTTATTTCGTTAACTTTCCTGCATCCTATTCACCTGTCATATATATGAATTATCTAGATGGCGTTGTGAAATTTAAGAAAATGGCAAGCAAATTAGCTAAACACTACCCATCTGGATTTAGTCAGAATTTTAGAGAACGATTTTAATGTATGACATTGTCAATCTATTATATTTACTAATCTCTGGTTCTTCATATCCTGGCCGTATATATTTTTTTATTTATGGCCTTTCTTATAACACTCAAATCAATCAGCTGGAAACCCAAATCAAGGAGATGACAATATCTAAGTCGCGTTAAAGTGATGCCGAAGCTGGAACAGTTTCTGGCACAATCAGACAGATATGATTTCGTCATAGAACTACTTAGTTATGGATTCGGCTATAAAATTCTAACCCAAGCATAGAAATTGCTATTCATTCCAAGCAGATCATATCTTCCAGAGTTTCCTTTTTTTCAAAATAAAGGTATTTTTAAACCTTACCTTACTCAAAATTACTTATATAACCACTCCTTCTAAATTTTCCTTTTTGTAAAATACCCCTTATTGATTAAGGAGTACCCTTTTTCAATATTCTTTTGTTGATTACAATCTATATAACTCAGCTGCTTGTCAATTATTCCACTCACCCTGGCCAAAGCCTGGAAGCCAGCATCAGTAAGATGGGCACATTGCGCTAACTCCAAAGTAACCAAGTCAGGACAATGTGCTGCCAGTGCCGTGAGAGATGTGTCCGTGATCCTAGTACATCCAGACAGACATAGCCTCCTCATAGAGCTTCCCAGTTTTGATATGGATTCATCAGTTAAATTCTGAAATAATTAAGAAATATTATATATTTGAGAATAGATAAATTTCTGGACAGTTACAAATTGTTCTAAAACTGTAAGATTAATTTAAATAAATTCTATACTTCTTATCGTCGGAGCTTGGTGGAATTCCATTCTTAATATAATTTATTTAAAAACACTTGTACTTTCCACAATATATTTTATTATTTTTTATTTTTAGTATTTAGCCAACCGGTTTCGCTATACAAGCATCATCAGGGCTATATAGCAATAAATTGTTATATATTGTTATAAATTGTTATAGCAATAAATTGTTATATAGCCCTGATGATGCTTGTATAGCGAAACCGGTTGGCTAAATACTAAAAATAAAAAATAATAAAATATATTGTGGAAAGTACAAGTGTTTTTAAATAAATTACATTAATTTAAATAAATAAATATTCCTGGAAAAGTTACACAAATTGAATCAAACAAAATTATCTTAATAATATATATAGAAATTTCCTGTCACGATGTTTGTCCGCGATGGACCCACTCCTAAACTACTTAACTGATTTCAATGGAATTTGCAGACCGTGTGCATTTTGATCCAACTTGAGATATAGGATAGCTTACATCTCAATTTTATGATAAAAAAAATTACCGTCCGAGCGAAGCCAGAACAGGCAGCTAGTATGATTATATTATGGGTGTCCATCAATTATTCTAATACATAGAAACAGTTAAAAAGATGTCAGAATAAATTTAATAAACACCCAGACACGGAAAAGCAGACATCTAAAAGTTCATCACACAAATGCCTGCCTCCGTCGGGAATCGAAATCGAGCCTCTAGGTTGGTCAGTTTAATTAGGCGTATACGCTAGCCACTTGACCAATCAATATCCAAATGAGCAATGAAATTAAAGCATTCTTAATCTGACATTTTACTACACAAATAATTGCATTGCTGACCAAATTACATAGAAAGTCTATGTAATTTGGTCAGCAATGCTAAAACTTTAGCACTTAACACATTTTTTCTCCGGGACCATTTAAAAATGCGAATATTTAAGACAGTTTTAAGCCTGGTTCCTATAATCAACGAATCGTGATCCGTCAGTACAACCATTGATTGTTTGCCTAAAGTAACGAAGCGTTGCTCATCTTATATATATAAAAATATTGTGTCACGATGTATGTTGCCGATAAACTCCAAAACTACTGCACCGATTTCAATCAAATTTCACATGTACCCGTATTTTGGTCTAACTTAAAAGATAGGATAGTTACCATCTCAATTTATCGCGAGCGAAGCCGCGGGTAACAGCTAGTAGTTATATAAAATGTTTTGAGTCAACACTTAAAAACGAACTACTGTAGCTAGATTTGGTACTGTTAGTACAAAAAACAGCCTTTCATAAGCTGTTAGGGATTTTAATAGCACCAACAATAGATAGCGCTGAACGAAATTAAATCATGCTTTTATGTGTTTTATTAACGAATATTTAAGCAACTTATGTGTTATAATGTACAGAAAAAACACGGGAAGCCAGTTATGTAGGTTTGGATCATTGGTCTTGATCTATTGTTTTCTGTCTATGTCTTGGGATGTCTTTGACCTTTGGGTCTGAGTATTTTAATTTTTAGTGGTTAAAATAGGGGGTCAAAATAACTCCCGATCATAAGCAAAACTACTTGTTTCTTAAATACAGGAACTGGGCATAAGTCTATGATAGTTAACTCGTAGAAAATAATCTATGTACACAAAACTTAAGTATTTTTCTCGATTTCCATGGGATTCTGTCATAAGATCCAGTGGTAGATGATTTCAATGGGATCACCTGTGGGTTTTTTTATAGAAAAAAGGTCTTTTAAAATCGGTTCAGAAATGTCGGAGAAATCGATTAATACACAAAAAAATATAGGAGTCGAACGTATAACTTTTTTTGAAGTCTTTTGAATATCACTTACATCACAGCCTTGTACGTTGAGTACTTCTAAATCTGGGCAGTAGGTGGCGAGACAAGATACGGCCTTGTCGTTAACGTGTTTGCAACCTGAAAATATATTAAATTTCAGTTTTCGAGTTATTTTCGAACTCTTTCCCCTCTCAATAACCTGTTCCCGGGAAATATTAGACCTGCCGACTGTACAAGGCTTCCTGCATAGCAATGAATGTTACTATAGTTTATTTACTTTAACAAATGAGTACTGAGTATGTCCCTCGCATATTTTCTATACCGTAGGAGTGAGATGTAACGTTATGTAGGGGGNTCCCTTTGTTCATATAGCGTTATGGGACTATAATCATGGGTGCTTTTGTACCTTCATCTACCTGTTTGGGGATACAAGCGAGAAAATACTTTGCTTATATGCTTTAATTCTTCCTACGCAAAATAATTATTTAAAAATAATAAAGGACCTCTTACCTCTGCACCTGAAACTTTTTAACTTCGGACATCCTCTCGCTAATGCTTCAACCCCATTTTCTGTAATTGACTGGCACCAAGATACATTTACGTGTGTTAGGAGCTGAAAAATACAATAGTTATCTCCTCTATCATCTAGTATATCATCTAGTAGCAGAACGGCTTCCTATCACATTGTGTGCCTTAAATGGTTGGTACTTTTGACTTATCGTTGGTGGTTGATACTGTTACTATTTAATTTATTTTTATGATATTTCAAAAAAAAAAGAATTGTAAGTAAATAAGTATTATGAGTCCATAGGAAAATTTGTTACTGACAAATAATTAATCCATAAGTATAAAAATGAAGTACAGATTATCTAGTATTCTATTTTAAGTCTAAATTGTAATACAATTTTCTAAGGTTTTAATTAATATAAAACATAATTTTGGCAATGTTTTATTTTTAAAATTAAAATTATCAAATTTTAATCACACAGTCAGTATGCGAATTGTTTTAGCAAAATCATTTCAGTGGTCACAAAATGAGGTGAACGAAAGCACAAATACAAGCGAGTAAAATATACCACTTACCGGACATCCATCTGAGAGTGCTTTTAGTGATATATCTGTTATACTGGGGCACGAGTCGAGGTTGATTCTGAAATTATTAAATTAAATCACAATTTGACAAAAATAACACATTAAATACATATACGCACGCACACACACGCACACACACATGATTGCGCGTATGTACACTGACACATTCACACAATCGTCATGCGCCATATGTACATAAGAATTATTTCCTGCTCTTATTTTCGCTTGGTCGAAAAATTTGAAGATATTATGTATAAATGTAAAATAATTTATTACAAATAATAACAAAAAAATATAAAATTATAATATCGGAAAGCCTTTTCCATATTACTAAATACAATAAGTGGATCTTTCGTCCGTTTCTACAGCCTTACCATTAGAAATATATGTCACCAAAACACTAACTAAGCTAAAAGTGCTTTGCTAACCTAAGGCTGCGTTCTGAATATGCAATGGTGATAATTCTGCTGAGCATCAACTAAACTTATTCCAAATGTATGCTACATTTTTCCAATTAGACAAAAAT
The DNA here is from genome assembly GCA_002245505.1 of Calephelis nemesis. Classification (NCBI taxonomy): domain Eukaryota; kingdom Metazoa; phylum Arthropoda; class Insecta; order Lepidoptera; family Riodinidae; genus Calephelis; species Calephelis nemesis. The sequence continues at coordinate 163,384 of NJDD01002723.1, forward strand.
AAAAGAAATGGAAGATTTTGAATATGTCAACTTGTGATGTTTTCATCTTTTGACATTAATTAGAGTTTTCCTAAAAATAGACAAAGTTTGTAGGAATGTCATTTACAAACTAATCCAATAGCACTTTGGCCCCCTTTTGTTACCATCATTCAAAGAAGACAGCGATAACTTACAATTATTATAGTGAGTGCAAAAATATATCCACCTATAGCAAATTCAAAATGACTTTTGTGGCAAGAATTGGTTAGGGTAAACCGAACGAGTGATTGCAGTGACAGACTACCATCCAGTCTGACTGACTGCTCTACACTGGACATTATCCACTCACTTAGATTTTTCCACTAACCAAGCTGTGCAACATGTATAATACGATCTGATTTTACTAATTTAGATCTGTATTGTTTCAATAATTTTTCAGTGCAGGTGCTAGTCTCAGGAAAATTGGCCGAGTGGTATCCACCAATTTACCTATTCCTACCGTCAAATGTTAAAAATCATTGCTCGCCGTTGTTGTTTTAGTTAATGAGAGCTAGGTCTTTGTCAAATCTTACGTTAGAGGGGCAATTTATTAATAATTGTGACATTGATAAATTGTGTCTAGAATGGAATTCCACCCAACGCCCACAATAACAAATATAGAAATTATCTTATGTAGAGACTTATTAACTTCTATATAATGTCACTAATGGCAATAAAAAAATTTACAACCGATTTCAACGTAAGACTTTTCATTAGGTACTCTGCCTGAATCTACCTAAACTGCGGAGATCTATGGTAAAATTTTAGCTCTTAAGACGAATCTACGACAGTAATTCGAACGCATAATTAGGTCAAACATATTAATAGTTTAGACGTAATTAATAACCTAGCATAAATACATACAAATAAGTACATTAAAAACATAGCCTCTGCTTGAGGGTAGATGACTTACCGTTGCAACTTTGAACACCTCCTGCCAAGAGCTTGACAAGACTGGTCAGTTATTTTCTTACATTTATTTAAGTTTAAATCTTCAATGTTTGGACATGACTGAAACAAAAGGATAAAATTAATTACTTCAATTTTAATTGTACTGCAAAAAAGGAAAACCACCAGTCTGATTAAATGACAAGTCTGAAAAAAAAATAAGAAAAGAAGAATCAAGGACAACATTTATCAGCTAACCATTTACTTTTTTATAAGTAAACTTTTTTCTTTTTCATTTATTTTGAAAAATAGAAAAATCACTGCACAACTGACAAACAGTTATAAATTTTACAATGGGATTAAGAAAAAAAAGCAGGTATTTCTATAACAAATAAGAAAGAAAAAAACAAAAAGAGAAAGGGTAGAAAAATAAATCCTCCTATCAGTGGCAAATTTTTAGTTTATGTATACCTGTGCTAAGGTCTTGATTGATCCGTCCGCTATACTCTCACATCCTCTCAGTGAGAGCTGCCTCAGGAAACCCCCGCACCTTTGTGACAAGTTTTCTATCACTGGTCCCTGAAGACAAAACTTTACTATAGATTGGTTGTATTAAGAAAATAGTGACATCATAGCAATTACATAATTAAATCACAAAAAATATAAATTAAATAAAAATATAAATTTTGTGATTTAATTGGTCAAGGGTATTAGAAGGTATCAAATATAAACAAATTTTAAAATCTTTTTTCAGAATGTAATAATCTCCTAAGAAATAAAAAACTTTAGTGTTAATTATAACAGTGTGCTCTATTTAGGAACACTTATATTTAGCTAGGTATTAATAAAATGAAGCTAGAAGAGAGAATGCTATACATTGAAGATATTTAAATATAAACTATTTCTGAATCCTTTGTAATAAATGTTGGAGGACCAGCAAGTACCTGAAGACTAGCGTAAAATTATTGTGCCCTTCTATAAAGGCAAGGATTCATACATAAATTGCAACAGTTACAGGGGCACCAGTTTGATTTTAGACTGTAAAGCTTAAGTGTGCTGCTGGACAGCAACATATCGCCTTGAGTTGATATTAACATTGGCATTAAGTATTAAGTAGAGCTGTATATTGTCAGCATGCTTGATTACCTTGTGTTTGTGACAAATGCTTCCCAAGTTTAAGATCAACAAATGTGGGAATTCATATGGGTATCCTAGTTTATGCAAAAGCTTTCATCACAACACCAGTAAAGGTGAGTTGAGTGAGTTGGTGAAAGTTCAGAGGCAAACACTAGTCACAATAATGGCAGATGATTGTTAATAGAGTCTTACGTGCGAATGCGAAGAAAACCAAAGTAACAGTAATTGTAGCCAGAATAGATGTAAGAGTTTTGATTGACAGAGTAACATTAGAACAAGTTTATGCTATTATATATCTTGATAGTGCTTTTAGCTGGGATGGATGGTATAATGTAACTGTAGAAACAAGAGAGAATATGGAGATTACTTTGAATAGAGCGCTGGGTAATCTATTTCAAAGTGAGTTTTTGAGTCATGGTGATAAGACTCTTTGCGTATTTTTGTGGTTATCCCAATGTTACTTTTTAGAAGCGAAAGTTAAGTGTGTCAGAAAAAGTAAGATATATGCGCTCGAGGTGAAAACGCTAGCTGACCGCATTTGAAACAGTGAGATCCGAGAAAGAGTGGGACAAAAAATTTTGGTGTGAAAAATGAGAAAGAACATGCTCCGGTGGTTCGATCTTATGGAAAGAATGACTGATGAAGATTGACTAAACACATGTAAGTAAAACAGAAATGTGGATAGGTTAATGTAATTGGGGAGACCTAGGTTGACATAAGCTGGATAAGTTTGCAAGGATCGTAATTTGTCACTCAATACTATGATGTATACTATAGGTGCAGGTGAATAGATACAAAGCAATATATTTCTAGCATTTTGACTTAAGTTGTGAGGAAGGACACTTATACTTTTGTTTTTGACCATGGGAGAGCAATAAAAAGGGGGTTAGTTAGTTATACATATCGAAAAAGAAAAAAAACCACAGTACCTCAACATCCCTTTGAAAGTCAAATAGGTCTATCCTCTGCCAATTTGAACCATCAAGAGCTAGGATGTTCCACAACTTTGATACCTGATAAAACATAATTAAGTAATTATCTATAACTGCAATGAGGCAATGTGCTTCTCAGCACAATCCTAAGAATGGCTGTATCAATACCGCTATTTTTTTATTTAATATTCATTAAAGGCAACTCAAGGTTCTGATGGAAGAAAACTAAAACACAAAATTTGAAGAAACAATTTTTTTCTTATTAAACTGTATTTAGTTATTAGTCAACATTAAGCTATTCCTTGTCTACTACTTATAATAAAATAAATTTTCATGGTAAAAAATAGACACATACATACTATAAACACTGTATAAATTACTGGTGCTGGTACTTACTGGTAAGGTCTGCCCTATCACTGATCCCTAAAGACTAATCTACCTCCAGCACAGAACATGATAATGGTGAGTATCGATGCTATTTACAATAGGAATAGGTATAGATAACTCCCGTTCGCAATGCATCAGCATCTTAAGTGTATTTCATCCGAGCATCAAATTTAATTTATTGGAGAATGAATTCACATCAACCTGTAGTTAATAAATTTACCTGTGCACACCTACAAAGAGACACCACATCTAAATATGACAATATTCGTAGTAGAAGTTCTTTGGGCAGTTTCTTATTTATGTGATTGTCATCTTCATTTGAAAAACGAGATATCTGGAACAAATGAAAATATAAAATGATTTATTCCATCACAGGGCCTGTATGTACGTTAGTGTTTTTTTGTGTAAAAGATCAGGGACCAAGCAAATGGCTCTCATGATGATAAGAGACAACCATGGCTTATAACAATCATAGATGTAACAGGTGTGTCAATATCCTGAGGATGGGATGTAAGGCCTATTATGCAAGTTCGATGGCTACCCCACCCTCCGATCAGAATATTAGCTGGAATAGAAAAAGTGGTTGATATCTACCCAGTCAAGTTGTTGCACCACACTCTATGTTGTAGTCTTGTTGGTAATTACCTATGCTCACCACTTACCAACTGCATGGCAGAGGCAGATGGTCACTACTACTCACCAACACAGGAATGGTCAGAAAACATTATTTTAAAACTACTGAAAAACTGAGACTTTAATGGCGAGTCATTGTACACATAATATTGTATTGTCAACACATTGTAATAACTAAGTAATTATAAGCTACCCTAATGTATTATGATTTATCCCCAAATTTTCAGTGACTTTGTTAGAATTCTAAACTAGTACAGTAGAATCTCAATTATCCGAATCAATTAAAACCAATGGTAATTCGGATAATCGAAAATCCGGATAATCAATATCATAGTCAAATCAAACTATATTTGACATTCAAATGTTACATTATGTAATGAGTTTGACATAAGTACATATTTTGAGAAAGAACATTTTTGAAAAACAATTATATATGTGGTTCAAATATAATGAATGACATTTTAACATGTACCAATATTATTTACAATTTTAATTGAATAAAACTTGTTATTGATCTTTGACGCAAATAGGTTTATCATTATGTCTTAGGTTTTTCATGGCATTACGTTGCAACCTGCCACCTTCTTTCTCAAGCGCAAAAGTAAATTTCATTAAAGAAGCAGAATTTGTTTGATGTCTGATATCTTCATTTTGTCTATAAGAGACAACACTACTCTTTTACGCATAGACATTTTATATTTCCAACGGAAAATAAAAGACAACCTATAAAATAAATGCAATGAGAGGAAATGAGACAATAACAAACATAATCATGCAGACAAATGAGAGCGGGTGTAAACATTCGGATGCGCGTTTAACCTTATTACGTGTCTAGTGATGCGGTTTGAAATTTTTCAAGCAGGACCCAGAGCCGTGGCGTGAGTCCAGATAATCGGATGTTCGGATAATCGGGATTTGGATAACCGGGATTCTACTGTATTTTATTGTAATTTTCTCTCAGCTAAAATTTATAATGTAACAGGTAAAGACTTGTCGCTCAGTCAAATGTGCAACCAACGTTGAGTTTTGTAAGGATATTTTCTACATCATTAAATTTAAATTTTATTAAAATATGATTACTGAAGTGCTTTTTGTTTTGCTTGTAAAATATGAAGTCAATTTATTGGAACAGTGAATGAAATGCTGTAAACTTTTACTTTTAAGGTTTTTTCTAAGAACAATAAAAATCTAACAAGTATCATCTATTCAAAAAATACTGATTTTAATACATCTATTTATTGACAATTAGATAATTGGGATAGGATAGATATACACATTTAAAATTAACATCCATTTGAATCAAGGGTCTGTGCAGTAATGTCAAAAAGGAGTATAGCTTTAGTACTGTGTCATAGGTGAAATATAACTATTTTACATACAATAAGGCTGACATTCAGTATTGATATATTGAATTATAAAAACAATATTATTCTGAAGTGTTTCAATGAGATCCCTGAAGAAACAAATAACCTAGGATGAACAGAGCCAGTTTTATAAAGATGATATTTAGTTTTCTCAATGAAAATCAATTTAGGTAATACATTAAAAAAAAATTCTCCTACTCTCTAACTAGAATTTTTGAGTTGCATGCAGGTGACTTCAATATGCAGTACCATATCAGCCAATCTTACTAGCAACTAAGATGAAAAAAGGATGAGAAGTTATTACTTCAGTCAAAATGTTTTGTATGTAGAAAAATCGTAACAGACCGCGTGTGACTTGAACGCAAAAGAAATAACGGTATTCGAGTTGACTGAACGAGACTAGGTCATTACACCACAAGAAACATACATTTTATATCATTGCGATTCAAAAACACATACGCAATTAGTTTTAGATACACCTATCGCAAGAATGCGTGCATTTTATACAGACAAAACAACGAATGAATGAATACACCAATACGAAACCAGAAAAACAAAGTTTAAAAATAGAATCATAACATAAATTGTTTACATAAACTTTATCACTATTTGAGATAATATAATTTGAAATCAGATACACAAACGAGTGGGTACGAACAAAGAAAACTTTGTCAGCTGTTTCTGATTTTATAAACACAAACAATAAAATAATCGATATTTCTCACCTCGAATATAGTCCTCCCCGAGTAGCTCATACTTGGGAATGGTGTCACCTTAGCCACAGTGCTGATTTTTTTGTAACTGGAGTCTCAAAATTTTGATGCGCACCAGAATATTATGAACCACTAACAAATATGGAGTATCAAGCCAGATATATGCGGATTTTCGTGTGATCGCCGACAACAATGGATCGCGAAGTTGGAAAACTAATGACATTTCAAAACAGTCAAAACTGAAATGTTTGGCATGTGCCAAACAGCTGCTGACAATGACAAATCTGAAGACAGTATCTTTGACGTACACTTTGACCAATTACAACCAACAACCAATCCAACAACAAACGTTACATCGTTAACTGTCAAAATTTCAAGCTGCTATTGGAGGAAAATATTTCAAAATTAACCTATGTCGGATTTATGTTCTACCTACAATATGGAAACGACAATAGCAAAATGTCAAAGAGTCCAGCTGATTGCTTATCAACTATCAAGTAATCTAAATAGGTAGGTCGTCTTTAGCGAGAGTTGCTTATTTCCCTATTATTACTTACTTTAATCTTTGGATTTTTATTTATTTATCATAATATAAGATGTTAATTTAAACAATTAAAAACATTTTGAGTTCTGTTACTAAAACTTGTATTATTTTTTAAATTCATACCTAGTACGAATTTGGTTAAGTAACATTTATTAAGTACAAGTTTTGTGCCAAAACTATTCTTTTATTTTAGTTACATAGACAGGAAATCAAACAAAGCACTTAATTAGATGCAATCTTTAAATAAGCTGTCTTGCTAATACTTAAAGGCATATAAATTATTTCCCCCCCAAGGATCCGAGCCTTGTCGTAGCGGGGGGGCTGAGTAGCTGGGGTCGAGCCAGGGCCCCGGTGTGACCGATTCGGACCAGGGAGGGCGCTCCTCAGTACTCCTTTTGTCCAAGAGGGGACACGAGGAACGCACACAGGGTGGTGGGCCATTTGGCCCGCGTGGGATGGCGCAGCAAGGCTCGCGGAGAAGGAGGGCGGGCTTTCCATTTAAACCGCTCGGTCGAGATGGGGTTGCGGTAGGTACGGGGGCACCTGTCGCCACAGGCCACTGAAACCCCGAAGTGGTGCCCGCTGTGTCTCCCTGCGCCACTTCAGACGATCTGCGGCCCCTGTTGAGTGGGGCTGCCCGGAGGGGATCATTGGATCTAGCGCCACCGGGGCAGTGGAAGTTTGCGAAAGCATCCCCACAGTCCCGGTACCTGGCGAAAGGGTGGACACCGTGGGGTTTTATTCAGTAGGAGTCTGACATAACCCGCCACTTCCACCGAAAGTAGCGGGTATAAATGATGGATTTCCCCACTATAAAAAAAAGTCATATGAATTATTTTAGTACCTACCTGTTTTTATTAGTGACCGGCTTAAAGTTTCAGTTTCGGCCAGTACTTAGTCAGCCTCTTGAATCTCGATTTCATGTAAATTGGAAAATTAAATGCGTCATTTTAGGTACTGTATTCAAAACTGTAAGTAGGACTTAAGGATTATTAACATTTTGCAGAGTCAGATAGATAAGAATAGACCACCTGATTTTCTGCCATTCTGCCAGGCAGTTGGCAAGAGTGAGAATAGGTCAACATAGGTAACCAATAAGACCACTGGTAGTAGAGTGCTGTACAGCAACTTGTGCCTTACCTATTCCTGCCGCCACATTGACTGTCATCTGCCGGACCGGTGGATAAGGCAGTTCCTAGCCAATTTTATACTTAGGTACTTATTAGTTTAAGGCTTGGCACCGACTTCAAAGCGAATTTCTACACATCACGCTACCACCGTCTAAGTGCTACCACAGTTTGCGGAACATGGTTATAATAATTAATTTTTAGATTGTTATTGTTCACCTCGAAATTATAGTGCTAAAGTCGCACATTTTCAATATTCCGTTTTCTTAAAATTCAAGTAGATAATGTTTTTTATTGTTTTATTAACGTGTGGAAGTGCTTTGTGCTGTCCTAGTACCTAATATATGTATTTTGTTTAGTTCTTGTCCTTGATTATAGAACACGACAATGACGAGCATTGGTGCTATGGCAGGAATAGATGTGAAGGTTTTAAGCCGAGCTTCTTTTTTACACCAGTAGGTAGGTATGCGGAACCTAGTTATCATTAAACTATAATATATGAATTACTAAATGTGTTGGTAAGCTCGTAACTTCCGAACGACTGAACCGATTTGGATAGTTCTTTTTTTGTTGTTGTGTTAGTTCTGGCCAGAAAAAGGCTTTGGAAGAGAAAAACCGGGAAAATTTCAGGGAAAATTGGAAAAACAATATTTTATTATTCCCTATACCGAATACAATAATATATTTA
>NJDD01002723.1:172001-183186 GCA_002245505.1 Calephelis nemesis
TAGTTCTGGCCAGAAGAAGGCTTTGGAAGAGAAAAACCGGGAAAATTTCAGGGAAAATGGGAAAAACAATATTTTATTATTCCCTATACCGAAGACAATAATATATTTAATTGCTAATTATAATTGCTGCCTATAAAACAGAAGTAAGACGAAGTTCAGAGGAAAAGCTAGTGTATCTGATTTATATTAAGATTTTTGTATAATTATTCACTTTGAAATTATAGTGCGACTTTAGTTTCATTTTTGCTTTGTCTTACAAGTTAAGTAGACATACGTAATGTTTTTTATTATTTTATTAACACTGTATGGAAGTGCTTTGTGCTGTCCTAATGTGAAACCAACAAACAAATTTAACTTAACCTCTGTAAGTATGGAATACTCATCAGTATTTTTAACAGACTCCAAAAGAAAAGAATTTTTGACTGTGTTCTTTAAAATGTTCGTGTGACCGCCTCGTTGTTCGAATGGCTAGCGTACACACCTAACTACCGACCGACCACGAGACTCGGGTTCAATTCCCGACGGGGGAAGGCATTTGTGTGATGAACATTTAGATGTCTGTATTTCCGGGTCTGGGTGTTTATTAAATTTATTCTTTTATCTATATAAATATTTTTATGTATTAGTATCGTTGACTAACACCCATAACACAAGCATGTAATTTGCTTACTTTGGGGTCAGATTCAATTCGTGTAACTTGTCCGGGGATATTTATTTAGTTGCGCGATTACTCGGCCAATAGCCAATTTTAATGGTTATTTTCAGAAAGATAGAAGATGTGGAAGTGGTCACACATTTGTTAACATTTAGTTTAAAAAAATATACAAATCCGATAAAATACTGAATGTTTCATTATTAACTACACGTTATTAAATAGTAACCCTACTGTTTTATTTTCTTAGCTTTGTTGGCGTTTAGACGTAAATTTTGCTTCAGGTCCGCTTAATAGAATATGTATTTCTAAAAGGCAGCTCTTAAAAGGAGAGCATATTTACAAGACCACTGGTGGTAGAGTGCTGTTCAGCAACTTGTCCGGTAGTGATCCACCGCCTTAGACTCTATCTACTCTCGCCGGCATAGTGACTGTCATATTCCGGTCCGATGGGTAGTGTAGGCAGTAGACTTGTACAATTAGGCTAATATCTTGGCCACAAGACAGCGACGCACCTACAACATTAACGGTGCCTAAAGTCCAAGGTTATCTTTCATTAGTTATCAGGAAAGCCGTGTGCTTGTTCGTTATCTTATGAAAAAAAACCTGTCTTGGCAGCTTTGTATTTTAACTGAGTTGAGCACACGCTGAACAATAAATTTATTCTATCCCACGCTGTTAATTAAATAAAAATATATTGTACAAAACAAATGTGAAATTCTGTTTTTAACTTGCAAAAATAAGGACTTTAAAAAAAGCGGCCAAGTGCGAACTGCGAGACGGATTCACCTTTAAAGGGTTCCGTAGCAGCAAGCAATAATAAAATAAAAGTTCTTTCAGTTAATTTCATTTACCGCTACTGTAGAGTTTAGACATTGATTTCAATTTTGGAATTGTATGGATTTTTCTTTTTTTTTGAAATGGCTAATATGTTACTAACCGCGAGGTTGTTACAACTTCACCGGACTATGGATATGGAATAATAATATTAAATAAATCATATTAAAAGGCTTGTTCTACACGGTCAACTACACAGCCGTCTCTTACCAGTAAAGCACGACTATTTCAAGTTGGTGTTACAGTATCTATTAAAAACTACCGCCTAGATCTCGTTCAAACCAATTTTCGGTGGAATTTTACATAGTAATATATATTGCACATATTTTTTAGTTTTACCGTTCTCTTATTTCAAAAGTTAGAACCCCCTCCCCCTGTAATTTTTATTGTTTACCAGTTTGAAAGTGTCTCTCCCGCAAAATATTCAATTTAGAAAAAAATATAATTTAGAAACCTTGATATCACTTTTGAAGATCTATCTATAGACAACCCACACATATAAATTTAATGAAAATAATTTTTTTGAGTTATAGTTCTAAGTCCCCGTACTTAGACATACCCCCAAATTTGTTATTATTTTTCTATTTTTATGTTAAAATGTTAAAGCGGTTTACGGACAGACAGACAGACCGACATGACGAATCTATAAGAGTTCAGTTCCCATTTTGCCTTTGGCTGAATACGAAACCCTAAAAAGGACCTCTGGACTTTTTACTGGACAAACCAATTTTGATTATTCTTTTTGATAGGCAGGTACCATGTAATATGTATCATTAAATTTGGTGAAATTCCGATGAGTGAGTTTTGATTTGGATATAAATTATAATCTAATCCGTATTTTGATTTACCTAAACAATATTTTATTTTAGACAAATTACGTAAATTGCTTTGCTATAATATGCTTGTACTATGAATGTTAGTATAGGATAGGAGGCACGGTCCGTGCATTTTTAAATTTAATACTTGCTATTTTCCATGCGGAAAGATAGGTACTTATCACACTACGCCTTAGATCCTGGCTATAAGATAGTGACGCACTAGAAGCATTTAGAAGTATATAGTATCTGTACGATGGGTGTTCCTTATCTTTAAGGGCCTTTATAAAACTAATAAATCAACTAAAAAATGTTATGCACCAAAAATTTTAAAACTAGATACCATTTCACTTCTAAAATAATATTTAACTTATGATACACCAAGACGATCCCGGTCGTTTTAAGGCGATCTCTTCAGACAACCTTAGCCCGTTTCCTCGATCTTACAAAAAAAAGAAGGAGAAGACCTACACACTTTGACCTACACTACACTGACATTGTAGTAAAATGAAATATATGTATTTCATAATAATTTTAATATATTATAAACCACAATCAAAACGGGTTGCCAAAATAAATCGTGGAAGGAATATATTAATATTTCATATGAAAAAAACATGTTTCACTATTCCTATTTTTTTGTAGTCAACCCTATTTCAACGTATTTGCAATTAAACTGCGCATAATTTCTGTTGACCAATCGCAAACCAACTTCGCACATTCTATACTTTCGAAACTTTAAGTCGAAATGAAATTTCTTACCATCTTAATATTATGCCCACTAACGAAGAAATATTGAAAAAAATGTCCAGGATTTTTAGGGAGTTAATTTTTAATATTTTTCTGATATACTAAATTTATTATCAAATTAGGTTTCATTCTATTATTAGCTCTGTAGAGGTCGACCTTTGTTCGAATCTTAGATCATAAAATATACTGATACACAGAAAAATAACTAAATACTGTCATAAAAATAAACATTTAGACCCTGAAATAAAAATTGTAGAAATTAAAAACTGTCTCTTGCAGTTTAACTGTGTTTAAATTACAATTATTAACATTTGATGGAGTCTAGCAAGTAGCAATACTTTACGGAGATCCATAAAAGATACGTATCAATGTATTTTTAACACGATGTCATTATTGATATATTAAATGTTAATTGACGTTTCTGACTTTTTTACACAACAGGAAAGATATAGAAGGCAGCATCTTTGGGGAATTTCTAAGTCTATTCTGACCATTGTTGATACAGTGAATATAAGTCTGTAGAAATCTATATTTTTATTTCGCCTCTGTGGTCTAGCGTCCTGCGTCGGACTTGACTTCTTGAGGTCATGCCCAGGTCGGGCAACAAAAACATTGGGAAATTCATATTTTCAATTTTCTAATAAAATAACGTTACCTGGGATTGGATATGTGCCCGGGGCCGAAAGGCTTGCCACCTATTACATTGTGGGACTTAGTGTCTTCGGCTTGTCGTAGTGCCCTGGTTGTGCTTCTGCCTACCTTCGAGGATATAGGCATGAAGATACCTCATTATTTTTTTACTCAGAAAACAAATGTTAAAATCTAGGAAAAAATAATAAAAGACGACAACAATACAAACCTTGAAAAATTTACCAAAAATTTTATGAGTTGTAATAAAGTGTTACATAGATAGATAACCATCAACTGCTTGGTATTTTCGACTTTGAGTTTTGGCGCCATCGAGAGAAAAGATGATCGAAGTTTTTTCATAATTATTGAATTTCGTGTTGATATTGAGTGAAATTAGTCAGTTTTGGTGGTATTTTGTACAATTAAGTTCAGTAAAAGTGCACAAATGAAATTATTATGAAGAAATTAGCGTATCGTGTATTTTCTCGTTGCCGCCAAATCTCATTATATGACCTTGAGTCAATACTCAATATCAGCGGTATCAATACTCAATATCATAATAGCGGTGGCCTCAATAGGTCACCGCTTTACCCTAGAACCTGACATGACTTACTGACGACTTATGACTGATTATAATTGATATAAAACTTGATGCAAATTTCTACTTGACTAATGGCAAAATACTAACGTATAGGCCAAAACCTAAAGAAATAAAAGAAAATGGGACTCTTGAATATTAGATAATATATCCGAGTGTCCGTCCGTCATTATGTCACAACTATTTTATGACCAAAATATTAAGACTATATCTAATAATAAGTAAGTATATCTTCTATGGGCACAACCGCAATTGATGACATAACAAGTGTATACCGAACGCGAGATGCGTAGATATTATAGACGCGTCTTCGACTGTTTGTGTAAAAATATATAATAGAAAAATAGAATACATACATATATACAGTACTACTATTTAAAATATGCGCTTTGCCTTTACATTTTTTGACGTGACAACGTCTTAAATTAGGTTGTGCCTCGAAGTCACTCGGAGTTACGATAAGTCACCGAACAAGAGAGAGGCCCGCCGCCTTGCGTCTCTCTCCCACATATTCTACCGAGAAAAAGACGTTGTCACGTAAAATCTTCGCCCGTAACACCGACTTTACCGGCAACCATTTCTTTACTCTTTTCACATTTTATTTTTAAATTGGATGACCTAATCTAAATTTAAGCGAAATGATTAATTATGTAATAACAACTCTATATAGATATTTTTAAAATAGGTATATTCGGATTTCCGAAGCTTGACGAATATAGCCGAAGCGCATAATTTAAATAGTACTACTATACATACATATATATCTTAACACCAAGTCCCTTACGGTGTTGGCAGAGATAGAAAGGTATCGAGTGCCAAACCTCACTATCCTGACAGACCTGACTGGCTTCCATCACATTTACACTTTCCATACAAACACGCTGCGATAATATCCGAGCGATCTGATCATGGAATGTCAACCTTTGTCTCCCCAGGTACCTACATCCATCCACATTAATAGAATAGAATAAAAATTAAAAAAAAAATATAATACTGTATGTTACCATGATAATGGCGACAACGCTATTGTGGCAAAATGCTAGATTAACTAATTCATATTAGTTGTTGCTAATAATATTTCTTTTTGTTACAGTATGCTAAAGAAAGATGGTATGAATTTGCAAGATACAAATTTTTTCAGTTAGAAAAAGAAGCAGACTGCGTGACATACGACTTTGACTCTAATAAATACGACCATACCATACATTGCATTATGAGAAAGGTTGTAAATAAAACAGTTTTTAATGTGACAGCAGCCATTTATCCTACAGAAGAGGTTGGAAAAATTATATTTTACATCGAAGGATCTGGTAAGCTTTTTTTTTTTGACTTCCAAAAAAGAGGATGTTATTACATTGAACTCCTGTATATTTTTATGTAATTTGTTAATCGTATTTTCCGCCATTTCTGAACCGATTTTTTTTATTCGAAAGTGAGTGTTTCCGAGGTGGTCCTACTGCTACCACGGGGCTGATTATGTATCTCAGTTGCCAACTCAAAATGGAAAAGTGTACATCATTTGTGTTTGTGTTATCATGTGACGTCATTTGTGTTTGCTATCTCTATTGTCTTTCTGTTGGTCACTGGAATAACAAGTACAAAACTCGTCATTTGACAGCTATTTGATGTACACTTTTCCATTTTAGTTGGCAACTAAGATACATAATCAGCCCCCAGGTCTAGATCTGATGACGAAATTCCAGAGAAATCGAGAAAAACTTGTATGGATATTTGTATTCGATTGATTTTTTTACAAAAAATCGTATGAAAAAACGTATAAATGTGTGATAACTTACTTCTTGAAATTGAAGTCGGTGTTTTGCAGTTTTACTGCGCTTTTATTATAACCGTCAGTATTTGCAATTTCATTAAAATCGTTTCAATAAAGTTAAAGAGTAACAGACAAATAGACTTTTGCATTTGTAATAATACACCTAATATCGCCTCTATGGTCTAGCCGTTCAGGTGTTGGACTCGATTGCATGATGTCCCTGGTTCAATTCCCGGCTCGGGAAATAAAAAAAAATGTTTTTCTAATTTTCTAAAAAAAAAAAGATTCCCGAGATTGGATAATATGTGCCCAGTTGGCGATACGCTGGCCACATCACATTGTAGGACTTAGCGTCCTCAGCTAGTCGTGGGTGACCTGGTTGTGCCTCTGCCTAAGTATTTCTATACCTGGGGATATGGGTTAAGATACTTACTTTTTTACGTGTACAACTAACATTACGGACCCAAGAGTCCAAGCGGTCCGAAGCCTCCACCTCCGAAAATGTTGTAACTGTGAGAGATCTTAAGATAAATGTAGGGAGAGCTTCTTTGAACACTGAAACGAGCCAAACCTTTACGCAATGAAATGGGAAATGGTAATTTAAAAAATGGTAATTTAAAATAAATGGTAATCTAAAATAAAGGAATATTTTTAAAATCATCAAGGGTTGGCCTTGATGATTTTAAAAATATTCCTTTATTTTTTCTTGTTGGTCCGGGTCCGCTGAGTGGAAAATACCATCTGTGTCTTTACCAGACAGCTCGTAAGAGGCGAGCCCTGGTTAAAACATAGGTCATCACTAACAAGACCACTTGTGATAGAGTGCTGTAAAGCAGCTTTTCCGTGTAGGGATCTACCGCCTTTCTTATTCCTGCTGCCATTATGACTCTGCCATGTTCTGGCCCAGAGGATAGGACAGCCGGTTGACTTGCACAATAGTTTTTTTTTAAGTTATAGGAAGGCAAACAAGCAGACGGATTTCCTGATGGTAAGAAATTCCCGCCGCCTAGAGACACCAAAGGTGGTAATGGTGCGTTGCCAACCAAAGCCCGGGATGTCAGGCCTCGAGCAAAAGTAAATTTACCGGCTACCTTACCCTCCGAACCGGAACACGTCTTGAAGTTATGGCGGCAGGAATAGGTAAAGCGGTGGTACCAATCCGGGTGAGTCGCTGCGAAACTCTACCACCTAGTCAGAGGTCACGGTGTTAGTGACGGCAAGCCTATGATCGCCTTTTAGGAGCTGCCTGGCACAGGAAGGCAGATGGTCTATTCTACAAAGGAGCCCGGACCAACACCGGGGAATAATATAACACATAAATAATATGTGTATTATTTAGTTTTAATTTTTATTTAATTATTAATTTATTATGTGAAAATTGATTTGCTTCATAACTCCGAGAGGCTTTTACTTGAATCATTTAGGCCAATGGGTCCAATAACGGACAAAAACCTTTGGGACATGCTTTTCGGCAAAGCACTATTATCACTAAAGTCTTTTAGACTACACGGTTGCAAATACGCCTGCCAAAAAAGGTAACTTTGTAGGAAAGGTTGTTTCTATCTTTTCATTGTAATTACGACGCCAACCAATATTTAAAACCAGCGTTTACAACCGTCTAGTACCCCATTTTAAAGGATAGCGCTCACTGTTGACGGGGTGGAGCGTATCGGGTCGGGGTGCATCGCATTGCAAAACACACTGAGGCGGGCAAGGACGCATCGCATCGGCAGATTTCTGTTACTCATCGCCAAAGAGAAGAAAAAAAATAGAGAGGGCACTCCACGTTAAAATCGTCAAGTATGGAAATTGGCGCCTCTAGTAATTGTCATATGAAGCTTTAGTGTTAAAATATCATTAGTGCTCTATTCAAAATAATGATATCGCGATCTTTGGTAACTGCAGGCCGCATCAGAAAATGCAGCCGGGGTGCCTCCCGGAAATCTGCCGCTGAAAATTCCGCGCCGTTGGGTCCCGGTACAGTGGGCGTTACTTCATACCAAATGTATAAAAGCGGTCGAGGTGGATTATTGAGTCCCGTCCCGTATTTTAAATTGAAAATACCGCATAGAAGCTTGCATTAAAGATATTTTTGTTTTGCAGCTGTTCCTAATGTTACTGCATTGGCATTGGATACAGATAATACAAACTATGTCATATTCTACAATTGCATTGACGATGAAGCAAACAAATCGCATATAGGTAAGCAATTTATGAATAGCAATGGAACAAAAACTTGCTTTAAGAAAATTTACTTAATATTCACCTCTGTGGTCGAGCAGTTTAGGTGTTGGACTAGACTGCATGAGGTCCCGGGTTGATTCTCGTGTGGGGCAACAAAAACAAAAATTTTGTTTTTCCAAAATTTTCTTATTTAAAAAACTTTGCTTGGTATTGGATATGTACCCGGTTGGCGATAGGCTTGTCACCTATCACATTGTGGAACTTAGTGTCTTCAGCTAGTCGTAGGTGCCCTGGTTGTATCTCTGCCTACCTCTTCTCTCTGCTTCAGGCCCTTATTCCCGATAAGGGCGTGAAGATACTTTTTTTTACATGATATTGTATGGTAGCTGGTATGTTCATTTGTCACCATACTGATTTCTCGTCGAAATCGCAAATTACAACTAGTAGAATACAATATAATATAAATAGAATACACTAGAAGCAACTAGAAGACACAAACAAAAAATATCAAACCACACATTGTACACTGAGCCAGTATCACAAAAAAATTAATAATTATATGTCTTAAAACATTCTCTTGTATTTAATTACAAATGTATGCAATTAGACAAACATTTTAACTAATACCAACACCAAAAGTCCGCTGAGTTTCTTTCGCCGGATTTTATTAGTGATAGGCTGCTTTTCGATTCGGTAGCGATCTCTTTTTTAAATTTATATCGTTGCGTCAAAAAAACGTTTGTATGGTCTATGAAAAATAAATATTATCTGATGAATAAATAAACTCCAAAAACATTTGCCCTCATCTAATCACGCTATCACACTGTGAAGTCGTTAGACAGTTCTTTTTTATACAAGAAGAGGCAAACGAACAAGTGGGTCACTTGATGGAAAGTGATCACCGCCGCCCACGGACATCCGCAACACCAGGAATATCACAGCTGTGTTGTCGACCTTTAAGGAATGAGTACGCTCTTTTCTTGAAGGTCCCTAAGTTATAATCGTTTAGGAGACCGCCCTCAGTAACTGATTCCACAAAGGTGTTGTGCAAGGTAAAAAAATGCCTGTGGAATCGCACAGTTGTAGATCGCCACGCATCAAGATGATGGGCATGATACTGTACACTCTGTCGCGATGTCCGAAGGTGGAAATCAGCGGCTGGAATTTAAATTAAACAACTCCTCAGAGCATTCCCCATGACTTTATTAGATATGAATATTTTGTTTTTTATCCTCGTGATGTAAAATAATATATTTACAAAAGTATAAAAACAAAAAATCTATTTTTGAAGTATAATTAAGTTACGGATTTACAGCCTTATACAAAATAGAGTTGGATCAACAAGAAGTTGTAACGATGTTTTCATGACTATTATTTTTTGTTATAGGAAGGCAAACAAGCAGACGGATTTCCTGATGGTAAGAAATTAGAAACTACAAACTAGAAACACCAAAGGTGGTAATGGTGCGTTGCCAACCTGAGGTCAGGATGTTAGGCCTCGAGCAAAAGGTAAGTTAACTGGCTACCTTACCCTCCGAACCGGAACACGTCATGACGTTATTACGGCCGGCAGGAATAGGTAAGGCGGTGGTACCAATCCGGGCGAGTCGCTGCGAAACTCTACCACCTAGTCCGATGTCACGGTGTTAGTGATGATAAGCCTATCACGCCTTTTACGAGCTGCCTGGCAAGAAAGGCAGATGATTTATTCCGCAAAGGAGCCTGGACCAACACGGGGAAAATTAATAAATATTTAGAAAAGTTGGTTTACAAGTTGGTCTATAATTTCCAAAGTTAGAAATTGATTGTAAAGTGTATGATGATGTTTAGGTTTAAATTAAAAATGAGACAACTTGTTTCAAAAACGTTAGTTAGTACTGCCATGGGGTAGGTACTTTTTTACCTTCTACCATTATTGTTTTGCTCTTAATTAGAAAAAAATCGACTGGAGTTTAGAACACCACAAAGATTTTTACGATTACACTCACGCAATACGAAATATATCGACGTGGGTACTACAAGTACAGTAGAACATCTATATATAGAGTTGTTATTACATAATTAATCATTTCGCTTAAGTTACGTAAAAACAGAAACGAAATTGTAAATATTAGCTTCGCTTTTTTACCTTTATTTTCAATTTCCAGAAGTCGGCTGGGTTGTTTCGAGGACACCAAGTTTGAAACCAGAATTAAAGTCGGTGATTGTGAAGTACATTAAAGAAGCAAATATTCTAAAAGAAGACAAACTAACCTGGGATCATTATACACACGAAGATTGTTTAATTGATGTATAGCTTGTAATGAGCAATTTACAATTTAAATACTAAGCAAAATATGCTAACTAAGATATACGTATCCTTCGAAAGTTAGTTTTATATTCGTTTATTACACACTTTTTAATTCATCCCCAATCCCCTACCTAGTCACTTCCGTGGCTTAGTGTTTTCATGGGTTGGGTTTTATAAGGTCCTGTGTTCGATTCTCGAGCCGAGCAACAAAAAGAAAATGTGTTTTATCAGTTATCTAATAAGGATGACGTTGCCCAGAAATGTATCTGAGGCGGTTTGGCGATTTGTTTGCCACCACAAATTTGATCTTAAAATCTTTCGCTAGTCGTGGATGTAGTAACAGAAACAGGCTTAAGGATATTTATTTTTACTCTTTTTATTACTTCATATTAAAAAAAAACACACGAAAAGAGCTTCCCAAGACCAACTACTTTGTTTCCAAACTTTTTAATGCGCCATCTGTGATCTTTTATCGTTATCATCAATATATTTGTTTGTGTGTGTCAAATGCATGATAGTGTGGGTAATGTTTTATTAATTGATTTAATGTTCTTTGTAAGCATTATTATTAAAAAATATAAGCGTGCTGTACTTCTCCTACACATAAACTACCTAGTCTTGCCATAAATATTGTAATAAAGAAAAAAAATATTTTTTT
>NJDD01002723.1:193710-212880 GCA_002245505.1 Calephelis nemesis
AAAAAAAGTAACGCATAAAAAAAAGAATTACGCAAATCGGTTCAGAAACCTCGGAGAAATAGGTGAACATACCTACATTGAAAAAATGTACCTACCGGTCGAATTGAGAATCCCTCCTATTTTTCGAAGTCAGTTAAAAATTGGTCCATCCCTTCTGGCGTGATGCGAAGACCTCGTGAAATAGAGACACGTTTATTATATTACGTATTACATAATACATTATATAACGCATATTTTTTTAAAATATCGTAAAGATACCCTAGTGCTATCGACAGGCTATCATCATTAGGTACTTTAGTTTTGCAGATTAATCGTTGTCAAACATTTTGCCGGTTTTGTTTTTTTAATATTTTTTATGGAAGAATATAAGTAGATATTAAAAGAAATCATAGATTGAATGTGTTGTCGGTTCCGAACCGTTTCTCAAAATTTGGCCGGTGCTTTAGATGTCACCCTGTATCTACACCAAATGAAATGGGCTAGTTATAACACTAGACTTTAAAACGGCTGTACTGATGTGATTTCTAACATACCTGGAAAAAACTCAAGAATTGATCTAATCTTAAAATAGTTAAATTATATGCTTGTGTTAAGAGTGTTTGTTAACATCATTAGTACACGGAAATTAAATCTCGTAGACTCGAAACTACACATCGAGCCTGATTGATCATTGATCTGATGATGGAATCCCATGAAAAACCGAGGTTGTGGCTGTTAACATTTAATCTAATTTAATCGGTAATCACCTGGGTGTGATTTGGTTTGCACGGCATATAATTATGTAATTTACTTGCTTCGGACAAACTTTTCGGTCTTCTATGAACTCGGAAATCAGTTTGTGTTGTAAATCACGTGTCGACGTGTGGTGGTCATGATTTGTCAATCAATACCGTCGGGGCAGAATACAGCAGGAAAGTAACCCTATATTAATTATATCTAACCATATCATACACCTTATCTCTTCGTATAAAGCTTCCACTGCGCGAAGAGATAAGTAAATTGCAAGGTAAGTAACAACCTTTTGTGAGACTAGTTTCGGTCCTAGTCACCATTGTAAGCATCATTCATGTAAGGAGTCGGCTTCAACAAAATTCTGGTAGCAGAGCGTGGAACCTGTCAGTACCTAGATAACATGATTAAAGAAATTGAAAAGTAGTGATTGGTGGTAATTTTATTGCGCGCTCACTAAAGTAATTTTAAGTCATAGCTGTCTTCTTTCAACGAAAGTAACAGAAAGAGACAAAACACTTTAAGTCCTATTTAATTAGATCGTACACGTTATTTCTACAGACGCTTAATATATCACTCGGAAAACGTTGATTAAAAACTTCACAATCTAATATGTCTAAAACGTTTTATCTCTTTTGTTTTATTTGAAAAAGATAGTACGCGTCTAAAATAAGTTTAGTTTGTGAACAGCAGAATTACCACCATTGTTAAAAGACAGGTTGTTTCATGAAATGTTATTATTATTACCGATTAATTATTCTTATAATATTAATTTGTTTGCAGCTGGAATCGTATTTTATTCAGAATCAGGGGCACATGCAGTCATTATACCCTACTATTTGTCTATAAATACTTATAAAATAACATGTCCTGACTGACTGATTCATCATCCCCGAGGAAATACTGTTAGAGCTACAGCCATGAAATTTGGTGAGTAGGCTCATTTTATTAACATCCTCAAAGGTCGGAATTTCGGAATTTTTTGTCTTATAAAGTGTAATTCTCAATAAGAGGGTGACATAGGGGCTGAAAGTTTTTATGAAAGTCCTTATTAACGGGCTATAATCAGTAAATATATTAACTGCCACGCGAGTAAAGCCGCGGGTAAGAGTTAGTGCTATATAATAGTAAATCTTATTGTACGAAACTACATATTTTATCTTAGGTAATAAATTTTACTGTGTATCTGCCGCAATCTCTTGTTGAGATTTTTTAAATTATCAGCTTTTTTATTAGTTTCTGTAGTATTTAAAGACAATGTTTCCCTAGAAATAATTATTTGAATATGATCAAATATTGGTAGCGCACTTTCCAAGTTAATAATGTTATTTTATTTTATTTTAGTGTATTTATCTGTGTTTGTTTGTTCTTGTCCTGATGTGATTCCGGATGTCAGCTATAATGTTTCTAATGTAAGTCTACATTTCAATATTTTTTTAAAGATTTTTTCTGTAGTATTCGCGTCATCTAGTTTGCCTATTTAATATACGTCGATGGAATTTCGGCGTACATTTAGAAAAAAGTATCTTCACGCCCAGATCCCCTAAGAGGTAGGCAGAGGTACAACCAGGGCACCCAAGACTAGTCTAAGACACTAAGTCTCACAATGTGACAGGTGGCAAGCCTATCGCCAACCAGGCATACGTCCAATCCCGAGCAACATTTTTGTATTAGAAAATTGGAAAAACAACATTTTCTTTGTGGTTCCCGACCCGGGATTCAAACCTGGGACCACTTGCAGTCAAGTCGAACAACCGATCCGCTAGACAGAGTTCACCAATTGGCGGACCGCGGTCCGCGTCCGGACCGCCGACCCATTTTGTGTGGCCCTCCAGGACACAGCAACTTTTACTATGTAATTTAAAAAAAAATATCCCCGCATATTCTTGTCGACGTCAATGCAAAAACTGCCGCGCCAAGTAACTAGCTAACAAGAGAGAAAGAGTTCGCGGACTACGAAGAGTTGAACCAAACGAGAGAAACTTTTGTTGAGAGAAGCAACCTGTTGATGAATTGTGCAAGGAAGCTGCTATTAGTTTCGAGTTTATTTTTTAGAATTTTCAAGGAAGATGGTATGAAATCGCACGATATGAGTATGATTTAGAAGAAAAAGCAGACTGCATAATATATGATTTTACTGAAAGTGGAAAATTTACTATTCAAGAAATAAAGAATAACAACAATTTAGTTCGTTTAAATGTATCAATAGATCCTACACAAGAACTTGGAAAAGTGGTATTTCATGCTGATGGATCTGGTAAGAACTTTTTTAAAACTGTTCTTGTTAAAGTATTTAAACATACTTAATTTTTTCAAATAATAAGAATAAACAATAAGCTCACCATTTTTCGTTTTTCCTGGAAGCTGATTCCGTATATTTTAGTGATGATCACTGGGTAAAGTGCATATCAAATAGCTGTCAAATGACTTGTTTTATATTTGCTATCTCCTGTGACCATCAGAAATACAATGGAGATAGCAAATACTAAATACGTCATTTGACAGCTATTTGACGCTGGTCTCATTGATTCCATTCTAATCCACTGGTAAAATTATCTACTTATATGAAAATATAGTGACACTGTGTGAGAGACCACATTCGGCAGAAACAACTTAACTGAATTATGTAAAAAAGAAGTATCTTTGCGCCCGTATCCGTAAAGAGGAAGGCAAAGGCACAACCAGGGCACCCCAGACTAGCTGAAGACACTAATTTTCAAAATTTGACAAGTGGCAAACCTATCGCCAACCGAGTACATATCCAATCCCGAGCAACATTTTTTTATATAAAATTTTTACTATGTTAAACAGTTTAAGTATGTACGACGACAGCCAGTGGTTCTTAAGTAAATTTTAGTTTACTGAAAATTGCTAAACCTTTGATGCAGGCGCCTCTGTGGTCTAGCGGTTCAGTTGTTGGACTTGACTGCATGAGGTCCCGGGTTCGAATCCCGGGTCGGGCAACAAAAAGAAAATTGGGTGTTTCCAATTTTCTAATAAAAAAAAATGTTGCTCGGGATAGGATATGTGCCCGGTTGACGATAGGCTTACCACCTATCACATTGTGGGACTTAGTATCTTCGGCTAGTCGTGGGTGCCCTGGTTGTGCCTCTGCCTACCACTGCGGGGATATGGGCGTGAAGATACTTTTCGAATTATTTAACATGAAGGTATTATTTGTAGCCTAGGATAGCTCTCATGATACTCTTAGTATTAGTAGTAATTTGGTTAATTTAAAAATAAGTAGCAAAGGTATGATTGACCCTACGTTTAAAAAAATACGCATAAATTTAAAACGTAGAAGAGTTTTTTAAGTCAGATACAGTACTACTATTTCAATTATGCGCTTTGGCTTTACACTTTTCACACTTTATACTTTTATTTTTAAATTGGATGACCTAATTTAAATTTAAGCGAAATGATTAATTATGTGTAGTAACAACTATGTATAGTTATATTTAAAATACATTCGGATTTTAGAAGCTTGACGAATATAGCCGGAGCGCATAATATAAACAGTAGTATTATACATACATACATACGTATCTTAACACCAAGTCCCTTACGGTGTTGGCAGATATAGAGAGGTATCGAGTGCCAAACCTCACTATCCTGACAGACCTGACTGGCTTCCATCACATTTACACTTTCCATACAAACACGCTGGTTTCTGAGAATCTTTACACTACCATCGGATAATATCCGAGCGATCTGATCGTGGAATGTCAACCTTGATCTCCCCGGGTATCTACATCCATCCACATTAAAAGAATAGAATAAAAAATAGAAATAAAGGCGAATTTTGGCGAAGGCCAAAAAGTTTGGTTTTTATATTGATTGAAGAACTCATTTTAATTGTCACTAAATGACATCCTATGTTTCCTTGATTTTCAGCGGTGCCCAATATACCTTCGGTTGTTCTGGCCACAGACAATATGCATTATGTCATCTTCTATAGCTGTTTCGAAGGCGATGCAACTAAACCAGATACAGGTAAAGATAGATTGAAATTTCTTATGATAATCAATTTGTAATATGTTTTCTTTAATATATTACATACAGTGGCAATGGGCAGGCCACATTGCTCGCAGAATCGACAACCACTGGGAAGAAAGGCACAGAGTAGCGGCCCCGCACCGGAGGACGTAGTGTTGGACGACCTCCCACCCGGTGGACTGGTCAAAGTCGCGGGAAGTCGCTGGATACAAGCGGCTGGTGACCGTGACTTGTGGGGCTCTTTGGGGAGGCCTATGTCCAGCAGTGGACGTTCTTCGGTTGATGATGATAATGATGAAATTACATAAATGTGTGTAATGTGTAAAAATATTTCTAAAATAACATACGTAATTGGTAATTTCAGAATTTTCCTGGATTGTTGCAAGATCTCCCACGATAGATCCTGAATTGAAGTCTATGATTCACAAATTTATTGACGAGACGCACCTATTAAACAAAGACAAGTATAGGTGGGATCATCTTAAACCAGAAGATTGTACAGTCAATGAGTAACTATTAACATACACACACACACATATACACGCGCGTGCGCGCATACACACAGACACGCCAAACTTACAACCCCTCTTATTTTGAAGTGCTTTAGATAAACTGCAAAGGTTAAAAATAACTTAATACCGTATTTTTTAAAACCATGATAAACACAGGACAGATTTCTAGATCGCGTCCACTTTCAAATAAAAACTCATCTAAATACATCCATCCGCCGAAAAACTATGTTGCTACATATAGCTTTGAACTTTTATCATACATCGTTTTCCGAAGAAAGAAAGAAACCAGAAGTCTGTATTTAAGAATTCACAACAATGCAAGTAAAAGTTTCCGTTATTATTTGTCCTTATTTTTATAAATGCGTATCCACTAACTAATAAAACTTATGCTAACAAAAGTAAGTTACACGCCAGATCAACGGGTGCTTGAGTTTTATTAGTAAGGGGGATAGTATTAACACAATGTAACAAAGAGTAACTAACTGCCCCACTCAGAGACATCGACTAACATTAAATCTACCAATAAGACACAATGTCGTATTGAACATGTCAATTTAATGTTTAATTGAAAGACAACTGACGTGTCTGAGTACGGGCGTAAGTAACTGTACATGTAATATAAAGAAGTTAATAAACTATCTGTTATCTCTAGAAATAAATATTGTAAGTCCTCGTTGTACCCAACTTGCCCAGATAGGGATCCATCGCTTTACCTATTCATCATCATCATCATCGGCCGGAGGACGTCTACTGCTGGAGATAGGCCTCCCCCAAAGAGCGCCACAAGTCAAGGTCACAAGCCGCTTGTAACCAGCGACTTCCCGGTTGACTGATGTGAACCGAGTGGGAGGTCGTCCAACACTACGTCCTCCGATGGGGGGCTGCCACTCGAGAAAAAAAGAAAGTAGAAGAAAAGATTCTCGAAGTTTACCTATTCTTCCTACCCTAATTACGGTGTCATGTTCCGGCCCGCCCGCAAGGTAAGGTAGCTGGTGGACTTGAACCATAGTCCTAACATCCAAGCCACAGGAGAGCAACGCACCTGTTTTATGGAGTTTATAGGCCACTGTTATCTCTAACGATCAGAGAAGCCATGTGGTCACTCAGCTCACACATAAAAAACCTAAAGTCCAAAACCTAAGTTAAGATTTTGGCTTGCTATACTACTTTGTCAACTGAAATCTTTTATAGATTGTGTCAACTTTAACAAACTTTGTGTGTGTGCAACTTTAACAAAGTCTATTTTTATTAGAAACTATGAAAGAACGCTTCCGAAAACAATTTTAATACAGTAAAAATTAAAACTGCTAATTTTGACTTACCTATTATTAAATTGCATAAAATAAATAAAATAATAACACAGTGTGTGTTATAACATCATGTGAATTTTGTATACAAATAAGATTTTTATTACAAAGTAAGAAAACCACTTCGTTACACACCGCTCGCACTGTTAGTCCACCTTATTCATTCAATTTATACTCGCCTCGCCTCTTACGATTTGCTTGACAAGAAGGCAGTTAATCTAATCTTACATAGAACTCGGATCATCATGGGGAAAGAGATATGATGACGGTAAGAGATAACAGTAGTCCTATGTGTTAATCCAACTTACCCTCTATGTGTGTGCCAAACATGAAAATCAGTTTAGCAATTTTTGCGTGAAGGAGTAACAAACAAACAAGCACACAAAATTTCGCATTTATAATATTAATAGGATAGTATAAGATTTTAAAGGGTGTTTTTCAATCCAGTTTAAAAACTACAGAGTTGAGCTAAAACTGATTTGTGGCTGGAGATGCTTCCATGTATGAATTTGCTTTTCCAATGTGACAATTTACTAAACATATAAAAAAGGTGGCGTTCCTGTTTATTAGGGAGTTTAAGAACGAGTTTAACGAAAGTGACATACTTTCGATGGCTACCTGTAGTTCTTATCTTAGGATCAGGATCAAGATAAGATGAACCAGTCAGATAGCTGCTCAAAGGAATCAGAAGCTGATTTAGAACCAAGTAAAAGATGAATAACTCAAGTGAAGCTGTCGATAGGATAGCTTATGGCCGACACAAAATTGCAATCGGAAACTGGAGACCTCAAATAAGCTTGTTACATAATATTTAATGAATTTTGTGTACTTACTTCATACTGGTATCTTATTATTAATGTATTAGCTAATGACATAGCCTCTCAATAAATATTTGACTGTAATAGACACTACAAAAGATTTTTATTAATGAAATTGTTTTGTAAATTATAAATGTAACGTACTTAAGAAAGAACGACAGATACAGATTTCGTGGATAACTGCTAACACAAGCAGGAATCAGTATTTTATGATTTTGGAAGACACGAAAGGTGGTAATGTTGTGTTGCCAACCTGAAGCTGGGATGTTAGGCCGCTAGCAAAAATAAGTTTACCGGCTACCTTATACTCCGAACTAGAATACGTCAATGGCAAGCACTGACATTATGGCGGCAGGAATATGTAACGGGGTGGTACCAATCTGGGCGACTGGGAAACTCTAACACCTAGTCAAATGTCACGGTGTTGGAGACGGTAAGCCTTTGCTCACCTTTTACGAGCTGCCTGCCAGGAAGGCAGACGGTCTATTCTGCAATGGAGCCCGGACCAACACTGGGATAATAGCGACGCACCTACAACATTTATGGTGTCTATATGGTTATCTCTTACTATCAGGAGAGCTGTGTACCTACTTACTGGCCGAACTTTGAAATAAAAGAAAAGAAAACAAAACCAGGTGATTCCATAAAGGTTTTGCCGGAAGAAATATTTAAAGGAGACATAAACGTATTTTGTATACAAGGCGTATGTACGCCAACAACTAGTACTAAGTCATTTTGGATTTCTTAGATGTTGCTCAACTACAGATTTAGTCTGACCAAGACTCAAAAAAGATCAAGCCTTTAATAACTCGAACGACGCACTAAGTGTATTCTGTGATCTCTTATGATTCTGAGTGTATTCATAGCGATTCTTTGAACATAGAGTTGTGCCATTTGATATATTGTACTTTAACGATATAGTTTTGAGGATTAAGTTACATGATAAAGTTAGTTTAGGTGACACGGTAACAATGGTCATTCCACAAGGCTCTATTCTTGACCGAATTTATATCTTGTAGATATGAATGACACATCTTATTATTAGAGGAATAGCAACGATATTGCATTGTTTTCGAATGACGCATACCCTACATCTAAAGTCGAAGGGCAAATGGCTAATTATGACGAAAGTTCTACTGTGGTTCTTGGTAATAAAACAAATTTTGAACAAATGTTCAATGCCTAATGTTAGGCAAGTAGATACTGAATCCAACTGAATGGATTTGAACTTGACTTTAAGTCCACTATGTGCTTAAATGTAACAATTTACAGAAACTTCAATGGACCTTCAAATTTTTGTTTTGGGTTATGTATCAATGGCTGTGCACATTAAGCAGCAATAATTACAAACATTTTTTGTGAAGATTTATTTTCACTACCGTTTTATTATTTGTTTAAATAGCAGACTGACTGAAGATTGAGTTCAGGTATAGATTATCAGACAAAAAATTTTTTGCGTCTTCAATTTTGGTTGCAACTTTGTTTTAATTTTTAGCTTTACTTAACATAGAGTTTAGAACTCGCAGTAACTAGTTTGTGGTGATGTTGACGATAAATGATGATGAAATGAGAGGACCACCTTTATCAACATCACCATCACCACTATTGACATCGCATAATGAAGGTTTATATTCAGCTGAGGCCGGTAGATTTACAGGTAGTATAGTAATACTATATATATAATGATCATTAATTGTTTTTTTTGTTACCTATGCTATAAATATAAACAAAAGTCAGGGCCTAAGTCTAAGTAATGTACTGGGTGATATAGGTTCTGCAGTTTTCACATCAAGTCTAGCTTACGTGGCACTTTCGAGAGTTACAAGTCTGGATGGCTTACATCTAATAAATGTAGTCTTCGGAAGTATTCAGGAAGCCTCAATTTGTGAATACAACACATTAAGAAGTACTTACCGTCCAGACTTGTCAAAAGTTGTAACATCAAAAACTCCGAGAAAAATACATAGAAATAGGGAGTGGGCTTTGAGAAAAACTGTAGCTGAAGCTCAAGAAGTAGTTAGTAAAAGTTCATCACACATATGCCTGCCCCAGTCGAGAATCGAACGCGAGGCTCGTGGTTGGTAGGTGTAGTTAGGCGTGTACGCTAGCCACTCTACCAACGAGGTGGTCAAATATTTATCACACAAGAGTTTGCCCCCGTCGGGATTAAAATCCGAACCACGCGGATGTCCGGTGAAATTAGGCGCGAACACCAAGTCCTTATACCTGCATCGTGTAAAACTTGATACAACATCTGTTTTTTACAGGATTGCTAGACGAGATCTTTTAAGCAGATAAGCACGCTTATAATATAATATACTAGTTACTCTTTTATATTAATTGCTAATATATTTCTTGTCTACATAAAGAGTAAATAAATAAAAAATAATGTTAGTTTGGATTCTATCTTTTATAATGTCAATAAATTTCAAGGTATCCATGTTTATCTTTATTTGTTTCATTAACATATTATTAAGACTAGCGGCCCGCTCCTGCTTTGCACATGTATAAAACATACATATAAACCTTCCTCTTCAATCACTTTATCTATTAAAAAAACTGCATCAAAATCCGTTGCGTTGTTTCAAAGATTTAAGCATACAAAGGGACATAGGGAAGAATAAGCGACTTTGTTTTATACTATATAGTGATGTTATAATTATTACACAGATAATGAATCGGTACCTACTTGAATACTCAAAATTATCGGATTATTCATCATTTTTATAATAAGTAATTATCATATTGGTAATCGACTTTAGAACCCAGTTTGCACATTTTGTCTTCCGTTTTCAACATATGGACTGTACAGACCTTCCATCGCTGTGGAATCATATGACGAAGCGCTTCTTCTCAAAGGGCATGATACTTCGTTTAATTTTAAAGTCTTATTTTTTGCGTTATATATAAGACGGCATACTGAATTTTCGATTCAATTGTAATGATTGCTACATTTCCAATTGACGGACTTCAATATGTGAAGTTCGATGTTGGTAAATCTTTTTTTATTGGATAGAGTATACCTTCAATCTGGTATAATTTATATTAAAAAAGGCCAAAAGATTTAAAAACAAGAGAAAATAGACCATAACTTTTAAAATGTTCTTTTAACTTTTAAAATCTCTGTTATATCTACAAATAATAAAACTTTACTCTAATAATAATTTGTGTACATAAACGGTAAAAAAAATGGCGACATTGACTTAAAATAATTTAACAACTTAACAACAGAATAACTTTTTCTTAAATGTGTTTTTCCCAACTTTCTAATTAAAAAAAAACGGTGTTGAGGATTAGATACGAGCCCGGTTCGCGATAGGGTTGCAACCTATCACATTGTGAGACTTAGTGTATTCGGCTAGTCGTGGGTGCCCTGGTTGTGGCTCCGCCTACCATTTCCGGGATATGGGCGTAAAGATACTTTTTTTTGTATTTTCTAACAAAATACCTTTCGCACTTAAAAGAATTGTGTCTCTGTCTGTCTGTATATTACAAATTAATAAGAGAATAAGCTTTTCTAGGAAGAGGAAGCT
Source organism: Calephelis nemesis (assembly GCA_002245505.1). NCBI lineage: Eukaryota > Metazoa > Arthropoda > Insecta > Lepidoptera > Riodinidae > Calephelis > Calephelis nemesis. The sequence goes on from NJDD01002723.1 coordinate 204,606, forward strand.
GCCCTCTTCTGCCTGTACCTAACTATGCCCATGGTATTATGAATGTGAAAGTTCATCTGACTATTACGATTGATACAGCATTAACTGCAGACAGTCGAAAACGAAGTCAATGGTAGATATAGCTTGTCACTGACAGTGCTGGATTAAGCCCATATGGGGCCCTAGGCCTATTTGATTTTGGGGCCCTCCCTTTTTCAAAAATATTGTTTAATTTTTATTTCAATAAATAAGTTCGGGCTTTCAAGCGCTGTTTTCGTATTTAAGCGCGCCATTTGAAATTTGGAAATTGGTATAAAATCACAATCGAACAAACAAACGAAGAACAAAATAAAATAAACAAAACAAATATGCACGATTTTCTTTTATTTGAAATAAAATCAACAAGTTTAAAATTTTATTTCGAAAAGAAATTCATGTCAAATTTTCCCGTTGGCCCTTGATCGTTGGGAGCCCCCGGCCATAGCCTAGTCTGGCCAATTGGGTAATCCAGCACTGGTCACTGATAACATAAAAAAAACTGTCCTTATGCCCAAATCCCTCTAGAACTAGGCAGAGGTACCAACAGCCTATCGCCAACTGGGCATTTAACCAATCCCGGTCAACGTCATTTTTATTAGAAAATTTAAAAGACAAATTTTCTATTATTTGTTGCCCGACCCGGGGACTCAAAAAGTCAAGCCCGATTGCGGACCGCTGGACTAAAGAGGCTATATATACTGGGAATAGTTACATTTAGAATAGATGTTTCTCGCGTTGGTCCGGGCTCCTTTGTAGACTAGACCATCTGCCTTCTTACCAGGCAGCTTGTAAACTTACTTTTGTTCAAGGTCTAACAGGTCTCGGTCTCAGGTTGGCAACGCACCATTACCACCTTCGGTGTCTCTAGACGGCGTTAATTTTTTACCATCAGGAAATCCGTCTGCTTGTTTGTCTTCCAATATCGTAAAAAAATGTAGTATAAGCCTTTATTTTGCATATATTGTAAGCATTGTAACTGTTGTGACGAGAATTCTTCCAAATGACACAAAAATGGACGAGCCTAACTAACGTTCCCACCTGCGACCAGACCACGAATAAAGTAAAAGCTCGGGAAAAAATATAAATTGTCACGTTTTTCGTATGTGACCACCCTACCAAAAGTTCCTATCACCCACCACCGCGACTAGATCACGAACTTAGAGTCCGACTCTCTTCGTTACTCTATTCGTGATCTGATCGCGGTGATGAGTGTTGGGGACTCTAGGTAGAGTTGTCACATGCGAAGGACGTGACAATTTTCATTATTATTTCTTATATAAATACATAAATATTTAAGTATGTAAATATAATAGTAAATTATAGCCTACAACCGCCGGGGCCTTTAGTTAACATTTTTCTAGTACTACATTTATCAGATTTTGTCTTTTTTTAGTATATAAACATAATATTTGCTTAGCATTAATAATTTGAATAATAAGTTTCGAAGTAAATAATGTTATTTTATTTTATTATATTGTATTTGTTTAAAACTGTTTTTTCTTGTCCTGATGTGATTCCTGATGTCAAGTTTAATATTTCTGTTGTAAGTATAAATTTTCACTTTTTTTATATAGAAAAGGAGGTAAAAAGGTATGTAGGTTTAGTGCTAGCGTTTCACCGCCACCTTCGGAAATCCGTATGAATAAGAGCTTTGATAGAATTGATGTTGAACAAGTTTACTCTTTTCTATCGCCTCTGTGGTCTAGCGCTCCAGGTCTTGGACTTGACTGCATGATAAGTATCCCGGGTTCGATTCGGGCAAGAAACACACATAAAGTTTTTAAAATTTTCTAATAAAAAAAACGTTCATAGGGATTGGATATGTGCCCGGTTGGAGATAGGCTTGCCACCTATCACATTGTGGGACTTAGTGTCTTCGGCTAGTCGTGGGCGCACTGGTTGTGTCTTGTGCATCTGTCTACCTCTTAGGGGATATGGGCGTGAAGATACTTTTACTCTTTTATAGAAGGTTCTTAAGACACACCTCTCTTCTTATAATGCTATTAGGCTTTTGTAACCGAATGCAATTAACGGGGCCCTTAGAGATTCTAGATGTCTGTTTGTCGGTCCGTATGTCACATCTACTTTATTCTAAAACTATTAGAATTATATATTAATAATTCTGAGGCTGGATATAAGTTTCGGTTGCATTATACGCTTAGGTAATGACTAGGTATCTCAAAAAACCCACATAACTTAAAGAATTCCCCATTATCGAAACTGACTTGCTTTATAACATAGTTTCTGTGTTAATAGTTAACAAAATATACATACAACCCTTTTTATAAAAAAAACATTCAACCTTGTAATATAACAAATAAGCGATATACCAAATATGCGTCGATCACAACATATTATGTCAAGTGGTGAGATATCGTACACCCTGGCCCAGAAAGCTTTACTTGTTTTTTCAGTCGTGAGATATAAAACAATATAGTCGTGAGATATAACAGATACAAAACGGCAAATAAAATATGTATCCGATTATATAATAGGTTCTCAATTTCATAATGTTATAGACTACATCATCATCATAGGCTTCTCCCAAAGAGCGCCACAAGTCACGGTCACCAGCCGCTTGTAACTAGCGACTCCCCGCGACTTTGACCAGATCATCAGTCCACCGGGTGGGAGGTCGTCCAACACTACGTCCTCTGGTGTGGGGCCGCTACTCGAGAACCTTTCTTCCCCAGCGGTTGTCTCTCCATAGCACGCTGAGCGACTCTGAGCTTATTTAAGAGGCCCACATTTAATGGCCAAGTCTCACTTCCATATGTCATCACCGGTAACACACAGTGGTCGAAGACTTTCGACTTAAGGCTCTGCGATAATTTAGACAAGAAGATACCCTTTTTAATGGATTAGACTACTATCTCTTATGTGGCATTGCTATATCAAAATTTAGAATACCTCAAAATATTTGGGAATTATTAAAGTTTTTTTTTAATTTGTAGAAAAAACCTTTTGTTTTAGAAGACATAAACTTATAAAACTCTGCTTTACTTATAGAATGTTATGCTACCAACAAACACTCATACGCACGCACTCACTCATGTACACACACGTACAAATCACAGTGATTGTTTTAGAAATAAGGGTTCCCCACATAAGAGATTTATAATATTATATATAATACTAGCTGCCTGTTCCGGCTTCGCTCGGACGGTAATTTTTTTATCATAAAATTGAGATGTAAGCTATTAAGCTAATTTGGATCAAAATGCACACGGTGTGCAAATTTCTTTAAACGCGGTTAAGTAGTTTAGGAGTCCATCGTGGACAAACATCGTGACAGGAGATTTATATATATTAAGATATTTGATATTTTCCGTCGTCGGCGCTTGGTGAAACTTCCAAATATTCATATTTTTAAATAAAGAAACACTTGTACTGTTTACGTATCACTTAAGTATAATTTATTATTTTGTAAATAATCGCCTCTGTGGTCTAGCGGTTCAAGTGTTGGACTAGACTGCATAAGGTCCCATGGAGGGACGGGCAACAATAAAAAAATTTGGATTATCCCATTTTCTAATAAAAAAAATTTTTGCTCGGGATTGGATATGTGCCCGGTTGGCGATAGGCTTGCCACCTATCACATTGTGGGACTTAGTGTCTTCGGCTAGTCGTGGGTGCCCTGGTTGTGCCTCTGCCTACCTCTTCGGGGATATGGGCGTGAACACACTTTTTTATTTTGTAAATAGCCTGCCGGTTTCGCTTATAAGCTAGGGCTAAGTTAAGTTTTAGCCATGATGATGCTGTTTTGCGAAACCGGTAGACTATGTACAAAATAATAAATTATAAGTGATACGTAAAACAGTACAAGTGTCTCTTTATTTAAATATATGAATATGATGGGGATTACTTTGTTTGGACTCCTGTCTCCCTCTACAATGTCATAAGAAGTTACCTACTTGTTGTCTAGTTTATAATTTGAGTAAGACTAAAACTTGGAGAAAAACATTGTTTTTGTTATAGCATAAGCAAGGAAGGTGGTATAAAGTTGCAAGATATAAATTTGATTTGGAAGAAAACGCTGATGGTATCACGTACAATTTTGATGAAGATGGAAAGCTGACTATTCAAGAAATAAAGAACAATAGTTTGGTTAGTATACATGCATTAGTTAATCCTACATAAGAGACAGGCAAAGTGACACTTCATACTGATGAATCTGGTAAGAACTTTGATACAAATAGTATTATCTTACTAATTAACGACGTGACGTAATTTGTAAAGCTCAGATTACACAACAAATCTCAGAGCTTTGGTTTTTTAGGGTTCCCTAGGCTACGGCCGAAAACGGAATCCTTTTAGATTCCTCATGTCTGTCGGTCAGTTCGTATGCCACAGCCACTTTTTTTTGAAACTATAACAACTATACTATTAAAACTTGGTAAGTAACAAAAACAGAAAACAAATACAATACATTTTTAGCGGTTCTCTATACTTAGGAATGGTAAAACGTGTACCGCGTAACTTCTAAATTAAGACAAAAAAATATGTAATGTTCATTCCCATGTAAACTTCCACCGAAAATTGGTTTGAATGAAATCTAGTAAGTGGTTTTTTTCTTAAATTGGTACTGTAACATCGATATTTAAAACAGTTTTACTCACTGTCAAGAGATTACGCTGTGCAGTTTCGCACAAGTCTTTCAATTTAATGTCTTCAATATTTTAAATCTACGCTGTTTGCGGAAATCTGATAGGGTTTTCGTGATTGCTTGCTGACTAGCCTAGTGAGTGTATACGATATTGCTGTACCTCAGTGAGTGCGAAGAAGAAAAGTAAAAATATTTATTTGCGGAATATGAGTGTTACAAAGATGTTACAAAACTATTTAGGTGCTTCTACATATTCTACCAACTTGTGGTGTGCAAATATTTTAATAGTTTGATATTAATCAAATAGCTGGTCTAGATACCAGTTTTGTCTTCTCCCTGGCAACGGATCATACTTATTATTTTGTGACTTTCGTTTCGGGTTTTGGTGCCATAGAGAGAAAAGATGGTCGAAGTTTTTTCATTTATTGAATTTCATGTTTACATTGAGTGAAATTAGTCTATTTTGGTGGCATTTTCTACAATGGCAGATCTCACGATCCTGACAAACCTGTCTGGCTTCCTTCACATTCATAAACCTTTTCATACAAACTCTTTCTGAGACTTTCGGAGACTATTGACACTACCCTCGGATAATATCCGAGTGATCTGATCGTGGAATGTGAACCTTGGTCTCCCCGGGTACCTACATCCATCCACATTCACAATGTATATCTGCTTAGTCAATCTTTTATGTCATTCTTTCCACATAAACAAATCAGCGGAGTATTTAAGACCAACACTTTCTTTCAATCCCATTATTTCTCGGATCTCACTATTACAAATGCGGTCAGCGGGCGTTACATCACAGATTTTCGACCGCATTTATCCTACTTTCATGCTCCGTCTGACATACTCAACTCTCTCTTCTCACTCTCCTCTCTACATATTGACGTTATGGCGGTAGGAATAGTTAAGGTATGGGTACTAATCCGAGCGAGTCACTGCGAAACTCTAACACCTGGTAAGATGTCACGGTCTTTGTGCCGGTAAGCCTATGCGTGCCTTTTACGAGCTGCTTGGCAGGGATGCAGAAGGTCTATTCTGCTAAGGAGCCCGGACCAGTGCATGAACTGAAAGAACTTTTAGATGTTACTTACTGCTACGAAACCCTTCATTGCCGCGTTTATTTTGAAATAAATAGTTATATGTTAGTCCAAACTGGGACCTTGACAAAAACTTTGGTTTTCTGCTAAATATTTCAAATAATTTGTGTGTTTTCGTGATTTTCAGCTGTACCTAACGTGCCTGTGGTTGTTTTGGCTACATATAATACACATTATGTAATATTCTACAGCTGTATCGATAGTGATGAAACTAAATCTGGAACCGGTAATATAAGTTTTTTATTGTCATCATTTTTAACATTTTTTACCATTTCACTTAAAACAAGGACTGCTTAGAAGCAAATAATCATATGAAGGGTTAACAAGAGCCTTAACCAAGATAAGGCTATATGTACGGACTTTCAGGACTCTCCCTACAAAAATGTTATATTTAATATACTCGTACCTTAAGCTATTATTTTAAGTTCAAATATACATAAATAATATTATGGTATGGTACTGCATATAATGCAGTGTATTTTTTTTATGCTATAGGAAGGCAAACAAGCAGACGGATTTCCTGATGGTAAAAAATTCACGCCGCCTAGAAACACCAAAGATGGTAATGGTGCGTTGCCAACCTGAGGTCAGAATGTTAGGCCTCGAGCAAAAGTAAGTTTACCGGCTACCTTACCCTTCGAACTGGAACACGTCATGACGTTATGGCGGCAGGAATAGGTAAGGCGGTGGTACCAATCCGGGCGAGTCGCTGCGAAACTCTACCATCTACTTAGATATCACGGTGTTAGTGACGGCAAGCCTATGCTCGCCTTTTACGAGCTGCCTGGCACAGGAAGGCAGATGGTCTATTCTACAAAGGAGCCCGGACAAATCAAATAATATGATATAATGCATATAATGCAGTGTATTTTTAACCGATTATGAAAAATGTGGAAGTCACATAGTCGACTCCCAATTTTATTATAGAACCTTAATAGATTTTTTCATCGTTTATGAACCCGTTTTTTTTTGTCTGTTTGTTAAAGCGTACTCCCTGAGTGGTACACATAGAGACACCCAGGCTACCTATAGTTTACGGTAGACAGGGCTAAATTTATTATAATTTTAAAATTATTTGTAAGTTATAACTCAAATAGTAATAAGAATAAAACTATTTGTTCGTATGAATATTAAAACATTGTGTATATAATTAGTCACTTATAAAAATATTAAATTATTTGCACACCACAATGTGGTAGAATATGTTGGAAAGATTAAACAATTTTGTAACAACTTCAACACGCATATTCCGCAAATAAATATATTTTCTTTCTTTTCTTTCTTTTCTACCCACGAATAATCGACGATAGATTGCCTCTCAGTGTGATAGGTAGCAAACCTATCATTCACCGGGCATACCTACTTGCAATACCTGACAACATTGTCTTCGTTACAAAACGAGAATGCAATGTAGGATACTTTTTGAAGTCAAGTGCAGCACCGGATTGCAAAGGCGATATTATTATAATATGTAAAATTATATATATATATATGTGTATACATATCAATTCAACTTGTGTAACTTGACCAGAGAAATTTTTTTAGTCATTTATCTAACCCCGAAGTAAGCTAATTATATGCATGTATTATGGGTGTTAGTCAATGATACTAACACATATAAATACTTAAATAGATACAAGAATAAATTTAATAAACACCCAGACCCTGAAATGCAGACATCTAAATGTTCATCACACAAATGCCTGTCCTCGTCAGTAATCGAACCCGAAATAACATCCCTAGAGGTATTTCTTCAGGTTATTTGCTTTCCCATAAAAACATAAGAATATTAATAAAAATTGATAATTTGACAATTTCAGAATTTTCCTGGATTGTATCAAGAACTCCCACAATGGACCCTGAATTGAAGTCTATGATTCACAAATATATGGATGAGATTCACATAGTAAGCAAAGAGAAGTATAGGTGGGACCATCTCGAACCAGAAGACTGTGTTATTAAGGAATAAACTATTGAATATTAACATTTTAACACCATTACAGGAAAACGTATTTACACTTATATTATACTAATAGTTTCAAGCAGCTTCGTCTGCGTAATTTGGCTTCTACCGCATCAATTTTGATGAAATAAAGCCTATGTCACTCAGGGATAATGGAGCATTTTAAAGGTGAAAGAATTTTTGAAATCGGTAGTAGTTTCGGAACCTATTCATTTCAAACAAACAAAAAATCAATCTTTTCCTGTTTATAATATTATTTATTTATTTATTTATTTATTGACATACCAGCGATTTTCCATACAACAACTTTTACTAAGTATAACATATAACATATAAGACCATATGAAAAATAACATTAAGGTATGTACAGCATTTCAAAAATTACAGTACACATAAATGAGCTTGAATTTATAGCTTAGTAATGTAAGTGCTGACAGTAAGTCACAACACCACACATTAACATAATAACAAAATAAATAATTAAAAAAACAATAATTTATAGAAAAACTTACAGAGGGAAAAATTACAAATGGGGTAAATAAACAGAACAATAATTATGCCTTACTCTGCTCATTTTTAAGACAA
>NJDD01002724.1:0-11926 GCA_002245505.1 Calephelis nemesis
TAACACCTTAAGAAGCCTTATTGAAGTTTAATACCAGTAATTATCAGAGTTAAGTATATGACATTGTTTTTGCAGCTGACGCTATCTTTTAAAGGCCACTGTGTCTAAATTAGCAGTATTCACCACCGTTAGAAGGTAAATTAATACAAGATGCAACATTTGTGACATTTTAGATAAATTATTAAAAAACTGTATCTTAACGCACATATGCCTGAAGCGGTAGGCAAAGGCACAACCAGGGCACCCACGACTAGCCGAAGACACTAAGTCCTACAATGTCATAGGTGCAAGCCTATCGCCAACCGGACACATATCCAATCCCAAGAAACATTTTTTTATTAGAAAATTGGGAAAACCAAATATATTTTTTGTTTCCCGGCTCGGGAATCGAAGAAGTCCTACAATGGGATACGTGGAAAGGCTAGCGCCAACAGGGCACACATCCTATCACGAGCATATTTTTTTTATTAGAAAACCACATTTTCTTTTATTGCCTGACCCGGGAATCGAACTCGTGACCTCATGAAGTCAAGTAAAACACCTGGACCGCTAGACCACAGAGGCGACAGGATTGGCACCGGTACTTAGCGCTTTTTGCAATACTTTTAACCGCTTTCAATGGTACTTGGTAGACCAAAGAAGAGTCAAGAAGTAGCAGATATATTATATTCGATTCAAGAAAAAATATTACCAAATTAAAAAAAACTGGGGATTAATTTTCAATTCAAGAATAGCAAATTGAAGTGGTTTAAGTTGATGTTAATTGTCAATAGTTTAAAGTGTACAAAGTCAGTGTGTTAACACCTTAAGAAGCCTTATTGAAGTTTAATACCAGTAATTATCAGAGTTAAGTGTATGACATTGTTTTTGCAGCTGACGCTATCTTTTAAAGGCCACTGTGTCTAAAATAGCAGTATTCACCACCGTTAGAAGGTAAATTAATACAAGATGCAACATTTGTGACATTTTAGATAAATTATTAAAAAACTGTATCTTAACGCACATATGGCTGAAGCGGTAGGCAAAGGCACAACCAGGGCACCCACGACTAGCCGAAGACACTAAGTCCTACAATGTCATAGGTGGCAAGGCCATCGCCAACCGGACACACATCCGATCCCAAGAAACATTTTTTATTAGAAAATTAGAAAAAACAAATATCCTTTTTGTTGCCCGGCCCGGGAATCGAATCCGGGACCTCATAAAGTTAGGTCCAACACCTGTACCGCTAGAGCCCAGAAGTTATCATGGTTAGAAGAAATTATATTAGAAAGATAGAAGTTAGCCATATTAAAATTAAAACCAGCTATGACCTTTAAGCAAGATTTAAGTTAATACTTTTGAATTATTAATAATTTTGAAATCCGAGACCCGTAATCTAATCTTGATATACAAATATGAATCTCTATTTCCACTGGTTCAAATTGAACGGAGGGAACAATTTCGCATAAAATTGTGTAAAATATTGTCGGGAGATGGAGAGAAAAAACAAACGCCTGGATTTATTCCGTTGTAATTTGTATATACATTTTCAATAAATTGGATTACGCCCCAATAATCTTTTTTTTGTAAAACTAGAGTTTCCCTTTTCATTTAATAAATAAGTTACTTAGAAGTTACTAAAAAAATTTCATAATATGATTTATATATGTATAAAACAGCACATTTTTTGTACGCCTAATTCTTTTGGCAAATATACCGGAAGCATTAAAGTTAGCTTTACATTTCTGGGCTTATTTTCGAATTAAGTAGTTATCACGAGTGTCACAAAAATTACAGTGACACAAAATTCGCCGGTCAGTCAGCTAGTCTAATATTTACTTTAGCATTTGTTTACTTTAATAATTGTTAAACTGCTTTGAGTAGAGTTTTTTGTGTAAGACAAAAATCAAAACGCTTTTCTATCAATAAAAAGTATCACCTATATATATTATAAGTAGTGGTTGACGTTTTTCCCACTTAAGACACTGAGGTTAGCCTCACCTGGACCTAGGACCTTAGAGTCTATCTCTTACGTGGTTAAATTCACCAGCTATCTAACTCACTAGACTAGAACATAAATGCAACGAGCACTAATGTCAACGATAGAATTAGATAAGAATGTGGTACCAGTTTGGTAAGTCGTCGCAAAACTCTAACCACCTTATTAATAATTATAGACGAATGCAGGAGTAAAGTTAGGTTGATCTGAGTGGAGTGTGGAAGTGGAATGGTGGACCCATTGTAATACTACTATAATATAAAATACCAAGTTAAACGTACTTACTTAAAAAACGTACTTTCGTCCGTGGACATTATTGAGATGGTACTTAACCGTCTTATCAATGAACAAAAACTAAAGTTAGAGTAAAGGTAAGTCGATATTGTAGTTTGTATCATAGTGCAATAAAGACTACCAGGTTATACCTTGAAGTATTTCAGCCTATATCCAAACAAAACTATTTAATTTGCAGTTTTCTGCCAAACATTTTATACGTATTATAGCGTGACAAAACAGGAAAAACAGTGCGCTATGAATGATATGGACTTACCGGAAGCCAGAAACCCCCAAATATATCCAGCCCCACGCAACACACACCTCTAAACTGTTTTATTAGCACCAACAGTACACACAATACTAAAAACTTAACGTACGTTTCGCTTCGTAACCGAAGCATCATCAGGAGAATTCGACTGCACTCCACGAAGGTCGAGCAGCAGTAATATTTATTTCGTGCAACCTACAACGTAAAATTGCTAAGATGATAAGGAAAGTTCGTATGAAAATTAATTTTACACATACGAAGTTGCGGATAATCAGTTAGTATACTTTTAACATTCGCAAGACATTTGAATAGTTGGAAGTTTTATAAATTCGAAAGAAAACATTTAAGTCTGTAAACAGCAACAGTGTTTAAATTTCTTGAAAGTTATCAGAGTTTCATTTTTATAATAGCCTTAGTTAAGAAGGCATTGTTTTTTGTTCAATTGAAGCCACGTTCTTGAGAAAAACCACCATGTCAAAAGCACTCTGTAACTTCAGATTACTTAATGGTCAGATTAAACTAGACGTAAAAAAGAAAGTTCTTTTTATGATATTTTAATTAAAATATACTGTTAAAAGTTTGAAATTTAAACTTTTAGGAAATAACGATTTTAAAAATTATTTCTTTTTCAACTTTGTTTTATTTCGGGATTAAGTTTTTGTAATGGATATTTTTTATGAAATTATAATTTTGTAACTTAAAATGTTTGATTAATTACTTAAAAAAATCAGTTTAAGAAATAAATTTATTTGTTAAACACTAGCTATGAAAACTGAATTCATTAGAGGTCAATGGCTGAATTTGACAAAACTGCCAATGTCAACAATAATATAGTTTTTTAATTGATAGGTAAAGTTTGATGCAGCTTTTTTCTTTTCTTTCTTTAGGTTTTGGCTCTTTACGTTAGTATTTAGCCATTAATCAAGTAGAAATTTGCATCGAATTTCAATTAATTATAATTATTAGTCATCAGTCATAAGTCGTCAGGAAGTCATGTCAGGCTCTTGGGTAAAGCGGTGGCCTGTTTACTCAAGCTCATGTAATGAGGTTTGGCGGCAATGAGCAAATACACGACACGCTATTTCTTCATGATTATTTCATTTGTGCACTTTCACTAAACAAAATTGTACAAAACGCCACCAAAATTGATTAATTTCACTCAATATAAACAAGAAATTCAATAATTATGAAAAAACTTCGACCATCTTTTCTGTCGATGGCGCCAAAACTCCTTTGATGCAACTGTTAAACAATGTGCAAACATTCTAAATCTTTGGTACAAACAAAGGCACTTTAGAAGAGGCTGTATAAGTATTCTACGCCATTATCTTATTACCACATAACATGCACATAACACTTTAAAATTTGCGCTTATTACGCTTGCAATGTGAGTAAAACTTTCATATAAGAAGACATAAAATATTTAAGCAAAACAATTTAAAAAACAGTCCAATTCTTTGTTTAGAAATTGAATTTGATTTAAAAAATGTAGTATCTGAAATCAACACTAAAAACCCTCTATGTGACGTAAATACGAGATTCTGAAGCCTATTACAAAAGTTAGGCCTCGGGAGAAACTACGCAATGCTGTTGGGTAATTGAGTTTTCAGCGATGCCCTGGTCTGGACGGAGCGACTCAATTATTTTATACATTGTGTACTGTTTTCGAGAGATATTTAAATCACGACTTTTAAACGAGTGAATGAATAAATGAATGAACTCGTTATTGTGTACAATCAAACTGACAAAGTATAAGAATGAAGTTATATTTTATGTGCGTGGTCTAGCGGTTCAGGTGTTGGACTGGACTGTATCAGGTCCGTCATCAGAATCCCGGGTCGGGCAACAAAGCGAAAATTTGGGTTTTCCAATTTTCTAATAAAAAAAGATTCACACACGATAGAAGTGAAACTTCAGCAAATCAACAAAATGATGAAATGAATATATATAATCCTATAGATTTTTGTATTTGTGTCTCTTACCTGTCGTTTTTTTCGTTGCGTCCGGTTTGAAATCACAACGATTCTAAAGAAGTTTCACATAAAAAAAAAATTGCTCGAGATTGGATCTGTGCCCGGTTGGCGATAGGCTTGCTACCTATCACATTGTGGGACTTAGTACCTGCGGCTAGTCGAGAGTGACTGGTTGTGCCGATGCCTACCTCTTTGAGGATATGGGCGTGAAGACACTTTTTTTTCTAACACTTGACACAAAGACCGCCTTAGTGCGTAACGAATTTATCTCTACCTGGTGTACATACAGGGTTACATGTAAAACACCAGTCCAATTTCGATATATAAAAAAACTAAAAATATGAAAAAAATACATTTTTTATTCGACGGATTCGATGCATGGTTTTAACATAAACAAAGCAAAACTGGTTGTGTTTCTACGGGCCTTCTATTATATGTAGATTAGGTAATCTACACTACCCTACATATATGTATGTATATGGCCACCTATAGATGAGTACTTTTTACATAATCGGATGGTGTAATATACGTTATCATATTCGACCGCCTCGTTGGTCGAGTAGCTAGCGTACTCGCCTAACTACATCGACCAACCGCGACGCTCAGGTTCGATTCCCGACCGGGGCAGGCATTTGTGTGATGAACATTTAGATGTCTGCATTTCCGGGTCTGGGTGTTTATTAAATTTATTCTGGTATCTATTTAAGTATTTAAATGTAATAGTATCGTTGCCTAACACCCATAACACAAACATATAATTTGCTTACTTTGGGGTTAGACTCAATTTGTGTGATTTGTCCAGGGGTATTAATTTATTTATATAAGTAGTAGCAAGGGTTACTTAATTCTCCCGAAGACGCAACCACCACCATCCATCGTCCATCGTCGGCTTGTTGCAAGAACTCATTAACTGTAAAAAATCACTAAATACGTTTTTTGCATGGATGGACTCATTTTGACTTATTGTACAAAATGCAAAAATTTACAAATTTCTAATTTCCTTAAGACGTTACGTAGTTTGCTGTGTAGGATAATATGGGCAAATCAACATAACCACAATCAACATAACTAAATATATAGAGACTATAGCCTTCGCGGACGCTATAGTCTCTACGGACGACGAGTTTAATTTACCGTTATGAAATCCATCTGCTTGTTTGCTGCTTATAGCTGCTGTAACATCTACAAGGTACAGTAACTCAAACTCCTGACTGCAAATTTCATACACCATGTTAGTTTAATTACTAATCTAAAAGCACGTCTTAAGACAACTCAGTGAAATGTCTACAATGCATGTAGTGTAGGGTTGCCACAACTTATTATGAAAACGGATGCTGTGTACGAACTATGTAATACCATTGCAAACTAAACAAAGTTTTGACTTAAAATATTTACGGGAGGTGTAGTTTTAGCTTTATATATTGTAACAAGTAGAATCCTAGTGCCATATCGCATTTTAGATGCAATAATATCTAAAAAAAACCTGGACAATCCCTGTACAAAATGGATGTAATTTCAAAGTAGGCAAATTTTATGCATGTTTATGGGTGTCAGTTAATGAAACTAATATGTATAAATACATAGATATACGTTTATACTTAAATAAATTAAGTCTGATCCAACCCAAAAAAGCAGATATTTAGATATTCATCATACAAATCCATGCCCCGTTGGGATTTCAACATAAACAACGCATTTAGTCAGTGGGCTATGGAGTTAGATGTGTACGCTATCCTCTCGACCAAAGGTGGTCTTGCAGTAATAGCTCAAGCTCCCAGCTATATCATTCCCACGCAAAAGCAGCACCTATAGTATCTACACGTGACGGGTTTTGACTCACATTCAGAAGAGTCACCTCCTTAGTCGTTATCGTATAACATAAAAAGTTATTTTAATTGATTTCTATGTTTAACCCACATAAATATTTATATTACTTCTTCTCTTTTCCTTAGTTTAGTAGAAAGTTTGCCGCGGATCAGATTTGCCTCTAGAATAGAATAACTCTTTATTGTGCACATACATAAAAAACACCAAAAATAAAACCTTAAATTAAGTGATACACAAAGGCGGGCTATCGCCAAAAAACAGCGTTTTCTTCCAGGTAACCATATTTTATGGAGAAATAATCAAAGAAATGTTGCACGATGTTGCTCTCAGTACACAAAAGGAAATATAATGTGCAAACCATCAATCGGAATAAACAATGTCAATATATATTTTTTGGACCAATGCCTTAATATAAATAATAATTTTAAATGGAAATGTCCTTCTTTTGAAGAGTTTGTGGATAACCTATTTCAGAATAGTTATCAGGAAGATGCAGTTGTTGTCAGAGGAAAAACAAGCTTCAAGATAGGCTGCACGCCAATTATCTAGTTCAAACATTCCGCAAGCTTTTATACATAGCTAAATATACTTTAAAAGCTTAAATCGCCTCTATGGTCTAGCAGCAGTTCAGTTGTTGGACTTGACTTCATGAGGTCCCGTGGTCGGAATCCCGGGTCGGGCAACAAAAAGAAAATTGGGTTTTTCCAATTTTCTAAAAAAAAAAGTTGCTCGGGATTGGATATGTGCCCGGTTGGCGATGGGCTTGCCACCTATCACATTGTGTGGCTTAGCGTCTTCGGCTAGTCGTGGGTGCCCTGGTTGTGCCTCTGCCTACCACTTCGGGAATGTGGGCCTGAAGATACTTTTTTTAAAAGCTTAAAATTTAAAAACCGGCTGTTGCCCGCAGTTTCGTTGTTTATTAGAGGAGTTGAATACATCTATGAAAACCAACGGAGACAAAATGTTGCAAAGTAGCCTATGCCTTCTATAAATTTGAATAAGCCTAGTTGAACATTGAATCAAAACGCACATGAAAATTTAAACTGCTTCTGCTTTCTTAACACTTATAGAAATCATTTATTAAATCTAAGTTTGCACTGGTCTTAGCCTTTGTTGAGGAAAGCGAGATTTTCTTCCAGTGCCTTTTAGACGGTGCTTCATTTTATATAAATTAGGCTTTAATCAGCTTTTTAGTACTATTAAATATTCTGTGCTTCGAGATAAATGAATACTCATTTTTTTTTAAATAAGAAACAACTGAAAATATGTTAGCATTGTGAAAAAGTGCTAGATGCTGCAAACTGCTAAAATTTTGCCACATTTTGGTCCAGGTTTCTTTGCAGAATATAACCTCTGCCTTCCTACCAGGCAGCTCGTAAAAGGCGAGCATAGGCTTATTGTCACTCACACCGTGACATCCTACTAGGTAGTAGAGTATCGTAGCGACTCGCCAGGATTGGTAGGTACCACTGCCTTACCTATTCCTGCCACCACATCACAACATCAGAGCTTGTCGTTGACGTATTCCGGTTCGGAGGGTAAGGCAGCAGGTAAACTTACTTTTGCTCGAGGCCTAACATCCCGACCTCAGGTTGGCAACGCGCCATTACGAAATTTGGTGTCTTAGGCGGTGTGAATTGTTTGCCTACCAATATCATAAAAAAAGTGAAATAAAAATAATTTGTTTGTGGGCTTATGAGTTAAGTTGTTGTTAGCGGGTCATTATACAAAAGGTTGGCTGTATTTGTACCAGTCACTAAATAACGTTTGAACGATGATAAACAAAAATGTATACATGTGTGTCAGTCTCCGTCTTATATGCTAGATTTAATTACTAATCAGACAACAAAACCCATCGTCCGCGTCCAATGCTTTAAATCATACCGATGGTAGTCTTACCACATGTGTTGTTCAAACATTGAAACTATAGTTTTATTAAGTAATAAAAAATACAGTTTGATTAAATAATTTTAATGTGTAAAATGGTATTGTATAATTTTAAGCATGTGAAGAGACAAAAGAGAGAATAGGGACAAAGACAAAAGCCACTTCACAAATTAAACATTTTACACGTGTTAAAATGAAACGACAGCAAATAAGGTCCTCTATTATTTAACGTTTACGCATATTTTTCATTTTACTTGTCATTGAAATTATTCCTTGTCAGGTTATTCTTTTTTAAAAATAATCGTACTGTCTCTGTGGTCTAGCGGTTCAGGGGTTGGACTTGACTTCATGAGGTCCCGGGTTCGATTCCCGGGTCGGGCAACAAAAAGGAAATGTAGTTTTTCCAATTTCGGAAGTTTGGCGATAGGCTTGCCATCTATTATATATCACATCGTAGGGCTTAGTTTTTTTGACTAATCGTGGGTGCCCTAATTGTGCCTGTGCCTACCTCGTCGGGGATATGGGTGTGAAGATACTATAAAATAATTGTAGTCATACAACACTTCCAACTTTTTAAAGTATTTGCTTATTACAGTCTAGATCAGGGGTGGGCAAATTCTTTTGACCGCGGGCCGGTAAATTAAAAAAAAACTAGTGGCGGGGCAGTATATTATAATTAATCTTGAGGCGGACCGGTTTATTAATACACCTAAAAATAGCAGTAAATAACTACGATTATAAAACGTTGTATAAAGATAACATAAGGCATTTTTTTATGATTTTACAATCCTTTATTAAAATAAAATCTATTTATGAAGTCTTAACATAATATGAAATACGCAATATATATGTTTGAAGTGTCGTTTCAGTATCTTAATTGTTTAAATTTCAATAGTCTTTTAATATTTCGATTTTTTTTTTAAAGGAGGTTCATATTTTTTCTAAAACAAAGCCCTCGGCGGGCCGGATTAAAATCTCTTAAGGGCCGCATCCGGCCCGCGGCCGTAATTTGCCCACCCCTGGTCTAGATATAGTCCTTTTATAGATGGTCAGATAAAAAATGTTGCAAGTTCTATGCCTATAAACTTGAAATAAGACAGTCTATCGTATATAGTGACAATTATATCAAATTATAAGCGTACTATGCTAGACTCAGAAATGCATGTTTGACTATAACACCTGGTGAAAATGGCGTAGTAAAGTTTTGATACTAAAACTTTTATTATTTTCTTGAGTATTGCCAAGATTAAGCTTAGATTGATTTAGCGTCTGAGACATAAAATTGTTATTGGTTATTGAATTATTAAAAATTTAAAGACAAAGAAGACGGATTTTCTGTCTCTCTCCCCCTTGTATGACTGGTTACCTTGTAAAGTAGCCGTCCGGCCTGCCAATCGCATTGCGTGTTTACCTCAAGGCTACCATTTCAACCCCTCCAGGAATCCCTCAATCTCGAAGAGAACCTATCCAAGTTCGAAAATCCACCAAATCCGTAAAAAACCAAAAGAATGAAGTTGGCCTCTGGGTTTCTGCAAAACAAGATACCATGATCGTGGGACTACGGCCGGAACTACTTACCCGCGGCTCAAAATAGTTTAAAGTTGGAAATATTAATAGTGTTTTGACAATCTGAAAGGATGGGCTCATGTTTTATATAATAAGTTTACATACTATTTTATTAGCGGAAAGTTTAACTCTGCATAAAATTTACTAATGTGTCCGGATAAAAAAGGAGGAGCAAGAGAAATATTTTTGATAAAGCTTCAAAACGAGTTTTGCGGCTGTACTCAGAATCGTCAATAATCTTTTAATTAGTCATTGAGTCGACATTTTGTATAGAAAATTATAACATAATAATATGTTAAATGTAAATTGACATCTCTAAGTGCTGCCGTGAGTGTTTGCATAAGCACCTGTTTTTAGATGTTGCTTTTTATGTTACCGTATTTTTTTATTTTTTCCTTGAATTATTGTGTTTGATGAGTATTTTGGTAGTCTGGTTCTAGGCATCTCATCTTTATAGAATATACTATCCAGGTTATAGACGATCGTATCACATCAACGCGAATTGCTCCCCGTTCGTTTTATACTCGTAAATAGAGAGGCACTTGGAACTTATATCCAGTACAGTTATATAAGTAATTATGTATTTTAACACATTGTTATTATCTATAATATAGAAATGAACCGCCAAATGTGTTGGTAAGTGCATAACTTCCAAATGACTAGATCGATTTGGCTAATTCTTTTTTTATTGTGTTACTTATGATCAGGAGAAGGTTCTTACGAAAAGAAAAACCGGCAAAATTGCAGGGAAAATGGGAAAAACAACATTTTAATTTTTTCCCATACAAACTGAACGGGTGGAACGAAGTTCGCCGGAGCAGCTAGTTTAAAATAAGAACACCTATACAATGTCTCAGGAAAGTAACACAACTAATCAAACTTTATAGATCGGGCTGGCAACTTCGATAAAAACCTTTCTTCAAGAACTAGTCGGACACGTAAGAAAACCGGTACGTTTCATGATGTACAAAACATACCACAATCTGGGTTACACAAAAAAAATATGAAACGAAACTTTTTTTCAGGACTTGACTTGATACCGATATAGAAATTTGTGTTTGAATCAGTACGACAAATAAAAGAAGGCAAACAAGCAGACGCTTTTATATTAAATGAAAGACCTGCCATTGAATAAATTTAAAACTAGTGTCAAAGTGAAATTGTATGAAAAAGGTTACTATACCATTGCTAAACATCTATCGGATAAGAGATATATTGGGATTAATTGCTCCTCCTACTAATCTCTTATTAATATTAATGTGTGAAGTATTACTAATGAATTTGTATGGAATAAGGAAAATAAAGACAAGCAGGCTGAGTTTGTTGGCGACTCTTCTCGAAGTTATTACTGTGTTGTTACCATCGGAACACGTTCCGATAGTAATTTTTAGTACAATATTGACGTGTGGTACTTGTGACACGCCTGTGAGGTAAACGTGAATAAAAATATTTTCTAAAGTAACCAGTTTACAATCTACATACATATTTCTGTGTTTTATACCAAACTGTTGTAAAAATCTTGATTTCTTTACTATCATTTATTTTCGATTTTCTCTGCGAACGATTTCATGTTTGTAAAAATTGCAAATTTAGACACCCACAACATAATTTTTATGACTTTATAAAACTGCTAGATTCCGTTGAGTCTGACCAACTGAACGTTGCTTTGGATACTTCTTTTCACTGATAAATATATGATGATTAAATAAATAAATATCCCTGGATAAGTTAAAGAAATTGAATCTAACCCCAAAGTAAATAAATTATGTGCTTCTATTACGGGTGTCAGTCGACGATTCTAATACATAAAAAATACTAAATTAGATACCCGAATAAACTTAATAAACGTCCAGACCCAGAAATGCAGACATCTAAATGTTCATCACACAATTGCCTGCCCCCGTCGGGAATCGAACCCAAGTCTCGCTGTTGATTGGTAAAGTTAGGCGTGTCGCTAGCCACTCAAGGAACGAGGCGGTCAAATATAATTCATAAATAATTAATTTAATTACACAATCTAACATTTATCCCACTATTAAATAATTGAATTAAATAGATACGACATACATTTTACCACTTCAAAGTTACTTTGGGCTGTAGGAGAGTGGAGACAGTTCAATTGAAAGAAACGCGGAGAAACTTCTAGTA
>NJDD01002725.1:0-33525 GCA_002245505.1 Calephelis nemesis
TCAGTGCTACAACGGGTCGCGGGCGGCCTGCGGGGAGGGTAGGCCCAAATAGACCAGGGGCCCTACCATGAACGCTTAAAGCAGTATTATTTCCATCTTGCTAAATGTCTGCCTTTATAAGCAACTTTATGGTATACGTCATA
Organism: Calephelis nemesis; assembly: GCA_002245505.1. Lineage (NCBI taxonomy): Eukaryota > Metazoa > Arthropoda > Insecta > Lepidoptera > Riodinidae > Calephelis > Calephelis nemesis. Next base: position 144 of record NJDD01002725.1, read on the forward strand.
AGGTTGTCTATCTCGACTGACAATTAGTATTGTTGAAATAGTACTGTTTTAAGAGCTTATGGTAACCCCCCTGTTGCCGCACTGAGCTGATGTTTTTTACCGTCTGTGCGTGGTAGGTCAAAAAGAGCCTACCGTAATGTTTTGATAGGGAATACCTACAATTTTGACCACAAGCTGAAATATATATTTGTCTCTGTTGAACTCTTACAAACACCTAAGATACTCGCTCCGCACTGGCGGGAGGGACATAGTTTTGTTCGTCCGCACCAGGCGAAAGTACCGTGGTAGGACGAAATAGGCCTGTTCCGCAGCAAACGTGTTAACTATTAATATGTCTATTGTAAAATCCGATTTTAATATTATAAGTGACGACTGTTGTAAGTTAAATTTAATTCAAAAACAGAGTAATGAGCCTCCTATAAAACTTCAAAATTTAGATTTAGACTTTTTTACTACAGATACAAAAATTAAACTTAAAACTATTTCAGACGAAGCCAGTAAAATCCAGGACCAACACCCTATTTTAAAATACGAGTCTCATTATTCGGCTATCTTAATTATTTTATCTATTTTGATTTTTACTTTTGTCATATATAAATTTGTAAAATTAATAATGTTACTCAGTTGTCAACCCTGTCCAATACCTGTTTTCTCCCGTGCTGCCCCTACCTCGTCATCAGACAATATTCCCTCTCCATGCTCAGAGCTCCAAGTAAAATTTACTAAACATGTCCCAGAAAACACCCCATCCATTGCAGAACATAAGAATCTTCCTGGGCCTAGTGTCCCATCTCCTTCTATAAGAACAAACTATTAAAATCTCTGTTTCCTAAACTTCGAGACTTTAACCTCGAAGTTTAGTCTTACCCCGGGGAGGTGCTATATCCTAGCCATGTATGCTAAGGTGCCTATCCCATCCTTTTTATTGCTGATTATATATTCCTCACATTCCTCCTACATTCGCTAAGAACTCCCAGTCCTCAGTCTCCATCCAACTTCCATATTCGACGGCTGCTCTCAAACAAATTAATTTTCTTTTTTAAAAACCAAATCCGGAGGAGGCTCATAACAGTACGTTGAGTTTTTAGTAGTATGTGTATGGTGCTAATTAAACAGTTTAGTGGTGTGTATTGTGTGGAGCTGGATATATTTGGGAGTTTTAGCTTCCGGTAAGTTCAATTCATTCTTAGCGCACTATTTTGTCTGTTTTGTTACGACATAATGCGTATACACATGTTTTTGGCGGAAAATTGCAAATTAAATAATTTTATTTAGATTTAAATATGGTTAAATGTTTCTTCGTGATCCCACACTACACGATGTAATAGATATCCTCCGTCGATTATGTACGTAGCATTTATGTTGTCAATATCTATGTTTACGGTTTCAAAACAATCGTAATTAGCTGACTTTTGTGATTTACGCATTCCAGCATCAACGAACAGTGACAACGGATACGGAGCCAATTCATATTCGAAATATTTCTCAATTTCATCTTCAAAAGCGTTAGTAATACTCATGCGTTAAAATAATAATACAGGGTCGACAGAAACTTTCTGATCGTGAACTTTTACGGCGCTACTCATAGCTAAGAGAGGTACTACTTTATCAGCGCGATTTAATTTTATGTTATTAAATGACATTTCTGTCATTTTGGACATGACGGCAATTCCAACTTCACGAGCTTTGTGATAGTTAATTTTATCATAACCAACGACTCCATTAGCAATAGATAAAATTTTTTTAACTTCCGGAAACGGATCATGCAATGAAAACCACTGCAGAAGATTTTGTAAGTATTTTGAATCTTTCTTAACTCTTGAATCACTTGCATCTACATGCTGATCCGTTGTATCCATTCTAACATTAGCGAGATCTTCCAATCCTTCACAAACAGTATTCATTGCATGCATACCATAAACCCATTTACTTATTACACTGTCTTTTGTACTTCTCCCTCGAGTAATACCCCCATCTGTCTTCATAGCTTTTATCATTGACTGCTCGATCACCATATCTGTTGAAGTTTCCGCAACTTAATTTATCTGAACGTCGAACAGTGAAACATCATTCTGTAAACAGTTTGTAAGCATTAGGATTCATACAGTTCTCTAATTGTAACATATCTTGTAAATATAAGTGTGTAGACTTAGCATACGGAAAATGTCCTGAAGCCTGGGAGTAAGCATTTCTTTAACGCTGTTCAAATGAGCTTGCCAATCTCCTATACGCTCAGCCCTTATATACTCCTTCACAATTGATACCATATAAAAATATTGAATCCAAAGTTTTGCGGTAGGTCCACGTTCTTCATATTCTCTTAGTTTTTCATTGAATCGATCGAGTAATGCTCCAGATATTTCGTCGTAATTTTTAACATCATTATATGAAATAGTGTTGTCTAGTATGTTTTCAGCAGTAATGATAAGATTTGCGTCCATGACGTCATCAATATCAAGCTCTTTCAGTATTATTATTGCTAATGTTAATTGAAGTATTGTATGAGCTCGAACAGCTCTCGCATAAGCAGGACCATTGAGCATTTTTTTTATTGACCCAGGTGCATAAATCAAAGAAAATATGTCTTTTATGCCGCTTCCTTGCATAATGTAACCAATTGCACCAAGAAACGACATGAGTAGATGAAATCCTCCGAGCCTAATTATGATCTTCGATAATTCAGACCCTTCAGGTGCGGCTGATACGATTTCTCGAGCTTTTGCATACAGAGGCTGGTCAAAAGTAACAATGCATACATCATGACCATAGCATTTTGCATTTTCTAATGCACAAAGTAAAGTCGTGTATATAGTATTGTAATTACTAGCCAGTTGGTGAATAAATGGTAAAAATAAAAAAGGCAATGGCAGATCTCCATAGTGACAATTGTCTGGATTCAAATTGAAGCGTCCCGTATAAGAAAAATGTGTCTAAGTTTCAGTAATAGTACTTGAGTCTACAAGCTAGTTTATTTTCATTCGAGAAAGCCGAAAAAAAAAAAGATATCGGAGATTGAAATGTTTTGATTTTTAGGCTATGAATTAACAAAGTCATGTTCTATGTCATTATCACATGACGTATTAATATGGTCGATTAACATTAAATCAAACATATCATGAATAAACAACACATAAAATGAAGTAAACACAATTTTACTCTTTTTACTACATATTACGAAGTTTGATTTCAAATCTGGTTTGCATGTTAATTTCCACATTTATTTTATTATAGGCTGTATATAATATTACGCTATACTACTTGGCGGTATGAATAATATGCCGTGGTGAAGAGTTTTTCATTAATTTTAATCTAAAGTTCAGAATCATCACAATAACACGCAAAAGTATTCTGTAGCACAGATTGATGTAAATGTGTTCTGTAGCATCTAACCACAGAACAACATCTAACTGTCAAACTGTTACTGTTAAAAAACGATAGTAGCGCTATGACATTAGACTCGATTAAAAGTAAAATCGATTAATCATTAAACTATTTCATGATCCGATATACCATATTTATTGGATTTTAATGTTGTAATAATACTTCAATTAGCTTATTGATATTAATTATTGATATATTGATAATTATTGATATTAATTAGCTTATTGATTAGCATCGGCTAAACATGAATTATTTGAGTTCAATTAAGCGTATTTTAAAACCACAACCAACACTAGATCTTAAATTGTATCGATTATTTATTTCACAATCGATACAATCGGTTCATACTATTAGTATTTGTAAGCGTCACACCACTATTGACAATTGAAGTTTGATGTACCTACTTCGTAATCAGTTGATATGCTTTTTATATCATAAATAAACTCCGGCTTTTAAGAAAAAAGTTGAAAACATGAAAATTCGTTAAAAAATAATTCGACTTGATTTGTTTTAGTGAAATCTATGGACGCAAACACAAACCCAGACATTTTTCTGCCATTATCCTTTGGATGTTGAAAAATTCGTAACATTTTTTGTTAATTGTTCAAAAAACCATTCCAACCGGGTATTGAAAAATTCTTCCATTTACCATAGAGAACCATATCGCATCGACTTTTTTAAGTACAGATACTATTACTTCACTATCATAAGCAAAATCATGGACAATTATTTTACTATAACCTACTACACCATCATTTTGGTATATCTGCAGTGGTACAAGAGCTTTTGCAGCGAAATCTGTTGCTGAAGGAGCTTTTTTTATCCGTTGTATCGGCTCTTCTAGTAAAACTGAACTTTTTGGAGTAACAACTTGAATGATAGCCATTATGTGAAGTGTGTTATGACCGTCCAGCGTATTTACATTTATATCAGCATTGTCTGCAACATACTGAATGAATGTGCCAGTTTCTGGTGGTAAAATGTGAGGTGGACGGTGAAAAACTGCTGCTGCTTCGTACAATATAGTATTATTATAAGATGCGCACAAACCGAAAGACGAAAAAATTTGTATTGTATAAGACGTTTTGACCCAAATCGCCGATGGAAAAAATAGAGAGACCCAATTGTAACTTTGATTTGAAAGACCTTGGTCGAACAGCAGTCTATGGCTATATTATACTATGGCTAATATTTGTGCATACTAATTTCAAATGTTGTAAATTAAATCGCTTTTTTCCAAAATAACTTTTTCCAAAAAATAAGTCAGTGACTCTGGAACTTGACTATTAATATCTTCGAACATACGACCTGGCGGGGGGTAGTGAGAATAATCAAAAGCTGCAGATTGGATATCTTCTCGAATGATTGCTGCCGCAGCCTTCACGATTTTAAATCGCTCTTCTTTTTCATTTGTTGTTTTTTTTCGTAACTAGCTCGATTTAAAATGTCATAATGATTATCAATAAAACATATTAATGTTGATGCTCCTTACTTTTCTGTTATAATAATTTTATCGCTATACTTCAACTTCAATCGTAACTTAATGGTTCTATTATCTAACGAATTGTTGCAAATATTTTGTAATTCGTCCAATGAAAATTGACAATCATCACTATTTTCGATGTGTGCAAATATTTCTTCCATTAAAAGATTCGTACTTTCAGATTGAGGACGACCGGCTTGACCCCCCGTAGTCGGTCTCAAGAAGGCATAATGCCTTCTTGAGACCGACAGTCTTTATGATACTTAGCTTCGGTAGCAACTAAATCATGTTCGAACCCAATTCGAGTAATAACTGCCTTTGCTACATGATCAGAACGAGTCTGGGCTATATTCAGGATTGTTTCTTTGAATGAAAGCGTTGTTACATGAAAAAATTTACGCCGATACTTCAGTGCTTTTCTGTTCTCTAGCTCTTCATTCAATTCATTGCCACAAAATAAGCAACACTTTTTAAAACAAAAAAATGATTCACTTACGCGAGCTCTAGTACGAGGTGGACTTATTTTTGATGTACTAGCTTGTTCTTCATCCTGTATTCTTTTCAATGCAGCGATTGTACGCTCCCGAGTATAGTTTTTCCGACACTGCACATGAACTGTCACAGAAGTCTGACCTTTCAGGTATTCCGAGAATTCATCACCTCTTTCAATACTTGCATTAATTAATGTCTGTAGGCCACGATCAACAGTAACTGTTTCACTTTCGGTCAAATGTTAATTACAAATAAAGCACAACTCCGACATTTCTATTACAAACACAAAACTGCACAAATTGTTTGAAAATACAAGCAATAACTACGTGTTCTTACTACGAAGGAATGCTTGAGACTAATACTATTCTATCTAGTGCTAGAGGCACGTGATTGGTCGAAATGGATCGAGGCTACTTTGCTCAGATGTAAAATAAGCCTTTATTTTGCTAATTCCGCGTAAGCAGTGTAACTGTTGTGGCAAATAATCCTTCAAATGACACAGAATGTGACAAGCCTAACTGACGTTCCCACCACCCACCTCCGCGATCAGAATACGAATATAGAAAAACTCGGGAAACAATATAAATTGTCACGTTTTTACATGTGACAACCCTACCTAAATTTCTCACCTCCCACACCACCACAAATAGAGTCCGAACACGGGAAACGAAACCACTTGTCACGTCCTTCGCCAACTTTGTCGAAGAACTCACCACAAAGAATACCAAATCGCACTCGACGTACGTTTCGCCTCGACACCGAGGCATCCTCAGGAAATCGACTGTACCGTACAAACGACGACACACACTCTTGTGTCACAACAGTTACACTGCTTACGCGGAATTAGCAAAATAAAGGCTTATTTTACGTCTGTTATAATCGATTTCCGCAAAGTAACGCCTGATTCAATAAAATATTTGCTGGTCACATTTTGTGGACCGAGGCGTCTTTGCTTCTAATGTTGCTATTTGTCATGCAATTACTCAGGACTGAGGCCAGTTTGATTAAAACACACAGATTAAAAATATAAAATTGGGATTGAGGTCACTTTGTTTCTATACGCCTCAATTATATTCTATTTACATACATACATACATATCTTCACACCAAGTCCCATACGGGGTAGGCAGAGAGTATCGAGTGCCAGACCTCACGATCCTGACAAACCTGTCTTGCTTCCTTCCTTCACATTCATTACCCTTTTCATACAAACACGCCGATTTCGGAGACTCTTGACACCACCCTCGGATAATATCCGATTGATCTGATCGTGAAATGTCAGCTTTGGTCTCCCCTGGTACTCCATCCACATTCGCATTGTATATCTGCTTTGTCAATCTTTCATCTGTCATTCTTTCCACACATCCTATTTACATCTATTTATATCCATATATATATGTATATCCATTACCTAAACCTGCTGTTTTGGTGTCCGTACCCTAGCTAAAGGCGGCGTTTTGGACCATTTCTACCTATTTTTGCCGTAGTAATAGTTAGTTCTCACAATTTCTCTCTCCTAGCCTAGATATTTGCATGAGTCAAATAACCCTATAACTAAATTACACACTAACTATTTTAAATTATATACAAACGGCATCAAGAACAAGTCTCAATCGCTTCAATCGCTATGATGGTCAAAACCCACATCAGCAAATTGCTTTAATGCAAATCAGTAGAAGAGCTATTGCCACCAACAAAGTGAATACGCTAAGCCCTAGCATAGGTTTCGACTGAATGACTGCTTGCAAAGTAGTGGGCCACTCTCCATTGGCAGGGTCCCGGTCAGAGAAGTGTTCTTCCTGTATCGCATCCAGGGTATCATACGGTATAGAGTCCATAGTGTAATTAATCCCAATCACACTCAATGACTTCAAATCATACAATTCACTGAACTATTGAATCCCATTGCAAGAAAAGGTGTGGCTGCTCATGTGAACTGATTGTAGGAACTTGTAGTGATCTATCCTATTGAGTGAATCTGCCCTGAACCCCAGGAGCAATGGGGAGTCAAGGTGAGCAATCTCCTAAACTTTGACTACAACATTGGTGCATGCACTGTCTGATGCTACCAATGGGAGCTTCCGATCACATTTCATGAACACCGTGGCCTCTCCTGATTGTCCCCAAGAAATCATTTTGTCGGGGATATCAACCACTACCTTGAAGGGTAGATCTTCAACCCTCTCACACAGGATGGCTATAGCTTTTATGAATGGTTCACTGTATCTGCACAATGTTCTGTCACCATTATCAGCTACACATGACACTTCATTTGTGGCAAAATACACCTTTCCTTCCCAATCTATTTGGAGGTCTCCAAGCATCCCCATTTCAGGCTTTGCTGAAAAATAAGTCTCCATGGCATAATTAATGAACTCCTTCATTATTAGAAACTAGCAGATCGACACCAGCAATTTATACTACGCTAACTCAAAAAAGCGTACTTCACAGTAGAGGCGTTTAAAGGGAAAAGCGTGATAACTTTTACATTATTTAAGATACTTTTTTGAAATTTGGTATGCTTAATAGTTAATTTATTAATTGTAATATCTCATATTTATTTTTCTTTAATTTTTTCTATTATTTGATTTAGCGCGAGTTAGCCGTATATAAACGTAATTCATCAAAAAAATGTTACAGTTGCAGCCTGATCCATGCATATTTGAAAAATTTAGACATTTTGCGACTAAGACGATTTGCGATGTGTACAAAGTGAGATACGGGTAATTTAGATAATCAGACAAATTGCGATTTAGACGATTTAGATAACTCGACTTTTTGATACTTCGGCAATCCACGCCCGACCCATAAATACATATAGTATACGATGCGATTACGATTTTGTCCCCCACAGTTGTCTGACCATAGGTTGACTTCGTTAACTTCCTTAGAAGCTAATTTACTAAAAAAACCATATAAACAACTGGCAACTTCATTGGCCCCCCTCTTAGCCGTTCGCTCGTCCCACTTATAACAAAATGCTTCTTTTGATCCCATATCGTAAATTGTCAAATTGTATACATTGAGCTTACGCTTATAGTAACAAATTTTTGATTTGCTATATTTTATTTATTTTAAGTCCTAATTTTTTAAAAATATTTTTACTGATTCAGTTATATGTTCAGAATATCCGGGCAAAATTTCAAGCAATTTGAAAAGGCCTTATATAGAACCGATGGACTGTTATTATTATGGTTCAGCTAGGAAAATTGAGACCGTTGCTGCATAAGTTTCAATGTATACAGGGATCGGTAAACACACACACACATACACACGCACACACAGATGCACACGCACGCTCGCCCACGTTCGCTCGTCCCAAATGCTTAAAAAATGCTTCTTTTGATTCCATATCGTAAATTGTAAAATTGTATACATTGAGCTTAAGCTTATAGTAATAAACACTTATATTACCATGTGGTGCGCTTAAAACTTTTTGAAAATCGAATACAATACAAGATACATTGTTACTAGAGATAGCTAACAGTTTATTTTCTAACGGCCAATGTTAATAATATTTCTCTAAAGATGGATTTCAAGCAATCTAGATAGCTGCGTATCCGCCGGCCTATCCTAAACCTAATTGCCATATATATCCTGTCCACAGATATGTTATTGGCAAGCGATAACATAAAAATAGATTAAAATATCAATCTTGGACAGCGAGTTTTGGATTAGGATTGATTATTAACATTGGCCGTAATTTTAACTTACGGGAAATTTCTTTTTCTGTCTGATGTTTAGTGAAAATTTCTTTCAATTCATCTGTAGGGCTAGGTGTATTTTTGTACTGATGACAGAGGTCACATTGGTTTTTTTGGTAAATGAAAGCCTATCTTCAAATTAGCATTAACTATATCCCTATACTGTGTTACTGTCTGTACTCTAAAATTAAAATTATTATCAGCACACCACTCAGTGTCGCCAACCCCAACATAGAGCAAAACTGTAGATATGCTTGAAAAAAACTGTAGAAAACTGTAAATATCAAATTAAAAAACAGTAAATCTACATCTTTACCTTTTTATTATTTTATATTATTTAATGATAGTAGTAATAAATAGAATAAATTATAGCGAAGGAATTAAAAACAATAAAAATCATGTAATTGTCAAAGTTTTAATCAAATTAAAATCCAAAATTCTCAAACATTTAAGTCAAATAAAATCCTATTAATATTTTAAATGTATGTATGGATGTTTGTTACTCTTTCACGCAAAAACCACAAAGCCGATTACGATGAAATTTGGTATGTAGGTAGCTGAAGACCCAGAATAACATATAGGCTACTTTTTATCCCGGAGTTCCCGCGGGATTGGGACTTACGCGGGTGAAACCGCGGGGCGCAGCTAGTTAGTAATATTTAAAAACTAGTATGAAAATGCTAATCCAGCAATTCAGAAAATGCGACTAGCCATTTTTTAGGAAGCTTTTCTTGAAAATCATAGCTTTCAGTAGTAGATAATGTCACTAGCTAGCTACTATCTCATTTTCAATTTGTAAATCTTCTTGATTTTCCGTTTCATCTTTATTTTTGTTGAAATCATACATACTTTTATTAAATTTTTTGAAATGGTCATTTGTCACATTGAACTGAAAACAATTTTTTATTTCTGACTTTGTGTGCAAGGTACCTTTTATTGTGGTTGTAGAAAGTTTATTTCTTAGTTTCATTTTCATAACATTAAAAAATAATGCTCGAAAACAAACGTTCTACCGTAGCAGTACTGTGCGGCAAACATAGAAGCTTTTTGGTTAATGTCGATAATAGCGGAAACATTGCACATCCGTCGCCTTTTTTTAATTTGGAAACATGCCACCAAAATTTATCTACACTGGGCGTCTCAGCCTCGTCAAGATTTAGATTGGTCTTGCGAAGAGTTCTCCATTCTCTATCTAATTCTGTTATATTTTCTGGACAAATACTTGGGAAATAATATAATAATTCTGAAATTGAATTAAATTTGGTACCATTCCTCCAACATATGTTTCTAATAACGGCAAATGGATCCGCACGTCATTTACATCAACACTTAATATTTTTTGTTCTTTGGCATTTAAGATATCTTTGGCTTTGTTTATCTCTTCTTCTGTCAGTTCTAAATAAACCGGTTGTATAAAGCATTCTAAAATTGTCATATATGCTGTGTAGATCTGGTCATATAATAAGTACAACTTTGGTTTTTCTGCCTGCATTTCTTTATTCAAATTTGTGAATATTGGTAAAGCAAATCGTAGGAATTCTAAGTATAATTCAGTTGTCGGTTCCATGGCTTTTGTAAAAATGCTTTGGGCAAAAAGAAGACGATCTGTAAGCACTGCTGATTGGAAATATAATTTTATAGCTGGGAGTTGTTCCAACAATCTATTCACCACATCGTTCAAAGATAGCCATCTGGTTTGTGCAGGGTGCAATAATTTATGTGGTTTTACATTTGTAAACGCCTGAAAAGTTTTATAGTCACCGATGCATTTAGGTGAATTCTGGATGTGATTGAAAACTTCGCGGCAAAAATCTTCAAGACCCCTCAGTAATTTTTCACATGCATGAGATGCGCAAAGCGCAAATGAATGGCATATACATTTCATGGTGAAAAGATTAGGTATGTCATTCTTCAAGTGAGAGATCATTGAGTTATTTCCCCCGAACATGACATTGGCACCATCAGAAGCAAATCCTAACAAATTCTTTTTGTATGGAATTTCTTTCTCATTAAAATATTCGACAGTTTTTTGGTACAAAACTTTAGCTGACCCGTCGGTGATCGGTATCACAGTTAGAAATTTATCTTCTACTTCATAATTTGTGTTAACTAGCCTCGCTATTAAAGCTAAATGCTTGATTGCCGACTTATCAGTACTCTCATCTACCAGCAATGCAAACTCGTTTTCCCTTAAATTTTTTATCAAGTTTTCTTCAGCGGTTTTTTCGGTCACATTTACTACAATAGCTCTTGCTTTTGTTCGGCTCATAGACAAATATTCAGCAGTTTTGGAATCTGGACACACCGATTTTATTAAATTAGTCAGATGTGAGGCAACATTAAATGCAAGGTTGTGTTCCGCAATAAAACATGCTAGTTTAATTTCGCCGGCTTTTGCCATTTGCTGCGGTTCCTGTGATTTTGATGTTGATGCGAACAAAGATGTAAGCTTAGGTTGCTTTCGTATTTTTTTACAGTTTGCTTGGTGCTTTGATGAATTTTTGTGTCGCGTCAATTCTTGAATTCCGCATTTACGATCACAGTCGCATGCAGAACAGTAAACATACGTGTTACCTTTTTTACTTTTTGCGAGCCATCCACTAAACTTTTCGTCATTGAGCCAAGAGTCAATAAATTTTTGCTCGTATCTCACCACTTTCTTCTTTCTTGGTGGGGATTTATCAACATCTGACTCACTATCAAGCAAGTATGCATATTCGTAACTTTTTCTAAACTCACTACGTCAATCGAACAAAACAGAATTTACTCGGACGAACGACGGAATGGACGGTCAAGTACATATTATGTCAAATCTTGATGTTTAAAACATTCACGGGGATTCCCAAGTAAGTAAGTAATAGAATGTCGGTAAAACAGACATCGACCGAAACGATGTACGACTGTCCACCACTAACGCCATCTATCAAATTGGTTGACCATTACCTCCGGTTCGATAGCAGTAGGTAGTGAAGCTGATTTAGTGTACGGAATACGTAGCAAATAAAATAGTAACGCTAGCAACTTAAATAAAAAACTGTAGATTTCGAGGCCTAAACTAAAAACTGAGAGAATTTGGAAAAAACTGTAGATCTACAGTAAAAACTGTAGGGTTGGCTATAGTGACACCACTCAACATACAACTTCGAAAAAGATCTTTCTAAGTATTTTTACACGTACGTTTTTTAACGTAGTGGGACTCGATAGGGGTGAAAGAATTAACGTGATCAGTGACTCCATCAACAATACACCCAGTGGGAGGAGTTATGGTTCCTCCATGCTACCCCCTCTTGTTATCGAATATACAGTGTATTGGAAGATCTCATCGGGTACCACTTCGAAAGCTATCAACTTGCATCCATAGCCAAACATGCAGTATCCCATCATCTTTTGACAGGTCATGTTAGAGCTGCCGAGCCTTTTGAACTTGAATATTGAATTTCCATTCTCTCCCATGGGGGCAAAAAGAAGAGCTCCTAGTCCACAGACACTGTGTGATTCACATTTGTACCACTGACAGAAATACTCTTCCCTGGTGTCTTAACACCCAGCTGGCGGTTTGGAACATCTTCGAAAGCCCGCTGGTGTGGACCACTGCCTCTCTCTTAATCTTTCCAAAGCCCAGGTTGACCTCCTCTAGATCACCTAGGATAATTTTGTAGTTGGATTTAAGCATCGTCGAGTCATACGATTCCATCAGCTCATAACATTCCACTTTCACTGTTCGGCAAAGTAGGAACATAAGCAACAGAGCCAACCAATGCTTCCTATAGACCTTTATTTCCATGTTCTCCAATGACTCCTCACCTTCAACTAAGTAGCTCTTCTCCCCTCTCCCATCAATGTACTGCCCATATCGGAGCTCATAGTAGCAACCTGACCTTTTGAGGCACATTCTTTTGCTACCTACCGTCACAGGCCTATTTATCCTAATCAACCACACAATTGTCACTAGCATGATGATAAGGGCTACAGAAAATAGTGAGGTCATGAACACTAGGGCTAGCTCCATGGTGTGGAGCATGGAACAAAATTCGATAGTGGAGTATTGTCTGAACTATCACTACCAGATTGTTCTTCTAGGTCCTGATCCTTGTCCTGATTTTGGTCCCGATCTGAAACATTATCAGACTTTCATATAAATAAATCTTCAATATTCTCTTCATTGTCCGACTGATCCGAAGCTAACAGCAATTCACTCAATTCTTGTTCGAAACATGGATCTCCTGCACGTAAAGTTTTTCTCGCAGGTACCTGAACTGAACTCGTAGATGGTCGTTTAGATTTAGAACTACCGTCTTTATTATTTTTTAACATTTTGTACTATAAAATCTGAAACAAATAAAAGAAAGAAGAGAAAGACGCAACCTCCTCAAAGAAGCAAGACTGTGATGGGTACTATGCTCCTCGTCTATGTGAGGGTATCTAGTAGGCTCGGAAGGAGCTACCAGGATGAGGTCTAACCTATCAGTAAGCCTGTCTAGTACGAGGCCGTTGGTGTTATTCCGCTTCGCCAATGAACATTCTTACTGTTTAGGTCGCCTGCTAGGGACACTGACTCACCCTTGTTGAAGAGGGTTCTAGGTCCCTCTCCGACAGGGTTTTGTTACCGCTGGGATAGGCTGATGCTAGTATGATGGACCTGTGTCCAGTGATACCCACCTGACATACTCTAGGTTCTCCAGCTGCGGAGGATCTAGGGGGGCTTTTTGTAAGCATCTTTTGTAATAGATTAAGGTGCCGCCTAGGTTACCTATTCTATCGTTCCTAATAAGATTGTAATTCGCAATTTTGAGATCGCGTTTACAAGGTTTAAGGAAGGTCTCTTGTACTAGGAGTATGTCTGTGTTATGTGATTTTACCAACTCCCGTACTTCAGGTTTTTGCCGACTTAAGCCGTTCGCGTTGTACGACGCTATTGTCAGAGAGTATGGTTTCACTCTTCCGGTTGTCCTATCCACTTAAATTGTGAATTTGGGAAAAACGTCTAATCGATTTGATCAAGGCAGAGTGCCTTGCAATTAAATATATGTGACGCTCAGGTGCCGTCACCCTTAGTTCCCGGGCGAAGTCCGATACTTCGTCCGGGTCGATCGCGTTCGCGAGCTCTGTAATTAGAGTGAGATCGGCCTCCAAATCGCTCTGAGGAGAAGATTTTGGTGGTGGGGTGGCCTTAGGGGCCGGGGTGCGAGCTGCCTTGGGAGGCAGAGGAGTCGCTTTGTGGGGCGGGGGGGTAGCCTTTGCCACTGGTTTTACCAAGCTCGGGGGCTTGACCCAAGCGTTGGTTGGTGGCGGCGGTGGTGGTGGGAGAAGTGACGGTAGCGTCGGCGTCTCTGAAAAGGCGTCGGCTTGCTTGCCGTCGGGCGATGGGTAGTGGCCTTAGGGGCCTGAGTGTTTCTAGTGCTGTGCGCAGGTCGTGGGTCAGGCCCGGCCTGCGTCGCTGCGGATCTTTGGGACATTCGCGATAGTTCGATGGATGACCCTCGGCCTCGCAGTTGACACAGCTGACCGGCTCGGCCGGAGAGGCCGAACTCAGTTGGTCCCGCTTGGGACGGTTGCAATTTTCGGTGCCATGGTCACCTAGGCACTTGACGCACCTGGGCAGGCATTACAAAAACGGGCGGAGTGTCCGTAATGTTGACAGTTGTGGCACTGTCCGGGGATACCGCTAGAGTGCGGTTTCTCTATGGTTAGGCCGGACAGGCCAAGGACGGATGTAATTTGGAAAATCGCCTTACCCGATTCCCTATTGTTAAGTACGACAAGTACCATGTCGTACTGTTTCCTACTACGCGTATTGTACATATGATGTACGTGCCGGAGGGGTAGGTTTTTCTCAAGAAGGTCTTTCTCGATTTCGACGACCGGGAGTTCTTTTTGAAGTCCGCGAATGACGACGCGCATTTCGCGTTCGTCGGCAAATGCGAACGTGTTACACTTATCCTTTCCCTGTGAAGGGACGTAAAGCGACGGTGGTCGGTGGTGGTTTGATACCCTCGCTCGTGGAACGAGCGTGGGTGTACGAAATGTTCTTGGCGTGAAGCGCCTCAGAGAGGTCGTTCCACGTCTTGTCGTGGACGTAAATTATAAGGGATTTTAGTGCGCGGAGGTGGCATCTCGACGTCTTGATACCTTGAGAGAACGTTCAGCTGGGAGCGAGTAGCAGAACCAAGAGATACCCTCCGACTTTTCAATGTCGGATAAGTATCTCTGTATGGTTCGGTACTCGTCCTCGCTGGACGGGGTAAAACGGACCCCCCTGCCGAATGGTCTGGCATTGGGGGCCCTGCCTAATTTGGGTTTGAGGATCCGAATGTGGTGAGGCCAATTGGGCAAGGACTCAACCACCAACGGGGGATATCTTGTTTTGGGGGTACTTGAGGAATTGTTGTTACTACCTACATTTACTTGGGTAATCAGGATGTTGGTGTGCGACTTGGGCGCGGTGGAAGCCGCGACTGCCGCGAAACTCGTAGCGAGTTGGGTTTGGGATTGCGTCATTGAAGGCGCGGGAGTGGAAGGCTGTGGAGCCGTTTGGGAGCGGCGCAAAAGCCTAGGGTCTCTTTGTTGGAGAGGCTGGTCTGTCTGGGCCGGTAAGTTGGACGCGTTTGGAAGCGTCGGAAGGTGGGCTTATGTCCACGTTGGTTCTCTTCCTAGTGGCCGTAGGGCTGGGGGGAAGAGGAGCTTCTGCAAGCTCGTGGAGAGTTAACTCTTCCTCTGAGGAAACATCGTCCTCCTTGAGCTCGGTCGACCGACGGTTAATGTAGTCCTTCATGGCCTTAAGTAGGCCCGGGGTAGTATAATAAACCTTAATCGCCCTAGCGATTAAGACAATATCTGCCTCATGGGAAGTGCGGGGGGAGAGACCTAACGGTATTGTCGGTGTCAGGTACCTCAAGCTGTCTCGCGAGGTCGGCAGCGGCAGCACGTTGCGCGGAGCGGTCGCGGGCGTCCGTCGTTGCATGTCTTGTTCGTTGGCTGGCCTTGGAGGAGCTCCTGGGGGTGTCTTGAGTCAGTTGAATCTCGACGTCTTGACTGGTTTGTTCCGGGGCGGACATTCCAGCAATGCTGCCAGCGGAACCGCGCCGCGAATGAGGGCGGCTTTGCGAGCGCCTACGCTCATGTACTTCTTCGTCATCGATATCCATGTTTAAACACGGTAACGCGGGATTTAAATACGAGATCAGTCGGTGCGCGGTTTAGTCGGCGGCCATTCCTGGCCGCCGGGAAACAAATTGGTAAGGCTGTCCCCTCGACTGGGAAATTTAATACATTTTAAAATTAAAATTTACAAATTTGCAAAAAGTGGGTATTTGGTAAAACCCGAGCGCAATAAGAACGCGGATGCGATAGTGCTGCCACTGGCGAGTGACTACTACCGCTCGCGACGACCGAAACTATGACCCGTGCCTGAAAGGCGGCCACGGCCTGCCTTTTAACAGCGGGCGGCGAAGTAACTTCTGTAGAAGTGGGCGTAGGTGTGGGCGAAGCGCGTGTTTTGCGTTTCCTAGAACGCTTAGGACCGCCTAGGACTTCGGTGGAGCCGTCGTCCGAGGCTGAGTCGTTGCCAGTACTCATACCGTAGGTACCGACGCGCGCGAGACTACTACAGTCGGCGAGGCGGGAGTCGACGGACGCGAGACCGCGGTCGACGGGGCGGGTGTCGGCGGATGCGAGAGCGCAGCCGGCTGCGCGGGTAGCGACGCGCGTGAGACTAGTGGCGGGACGGCGGCCGGCCGCCCGAAGTCCGGCGTAAGCGCGTACGCGGCTTGAGATGACGGTTGGGCGGGGACGGAGAACACTTGCTATTCCTCTAGGACGTCTGGATGACAATCCCGGAGGAACCGCCGCTCTATTGGCGTTAGTTTTTCGACGAATTCCCCCTGGCGGCAGGGGGAAATAATGACCTACACGGCGTGGGACCCTATGGGCCCCTGTCGCTTGTGGCAACAGGGGTGTGTACCAACACAGCCCTAAAGTGCGTGTTGGTGTGAGCCTCACGTACGTTTTTCTATTTTCGGCGATCTTGCGTCAAGCGACTTGCACAGCGGCTGCGACCCGATTTGGCTTTAGATAATATGTAAAGTAAAACTTTGGTCTTTAATCGATGCCTATACTAAATAATAGTGACACACTTCGGCAGTGGCAAGACACAACAAGCGTCTGCTCTGGCCAGTTCACTTTTATTTGTAGCCAGTCTTTATTAATCAGTAAATCTGGGTGTTTTTTAAGGAATCTAACATTCATTTATTTTAGGCAGCTGTTTGTTTTTATACGACGTTTGAAGATCGCTATTACTGCTTTTTTTGTTTTCTGGTCCATGTTACTGAGGTCCTTATTTATTCCTTTTTTTAAAAATTTCTCTCCGCTTAAGACTGTAGCAGAGTTTACACGAAGCCAGTAATGCTGGCGCCAGTCTACAGACAAGCCAGCGTTGGCCTGGCCCTTGTTGTTTAGACGCGGCCAATCATTCACGGATTTTTTCTTCGGGTGTGCACACGTTTGGAAAAAATTATGAATACGCGGCAAAGGCTGTTGAAAAAGAAATGTTTAAGGAATATCTCTGCACTATTAAGAGAAGAGTTGATTGATATATTACAAAAAAAAGGAGCGAAACGAGTTTGGATAAGAAAATGGTTAAGCGATAGACCTGTAACTAGAGCTTCTGCCTTGTTGCTGAAACAACTAAGATTAGAAGATCCTTCTGAGTACAGGTTGGCGTTGCGGGTTACTGCTGAAAACTTTGATGAGTTGCTTTCGCTTATACAGAGCTCGATTCAGCGCCAAGACACTCTGATGAGAGATGCATTACCAGCAAAAATAAAATTAGAAGTAACGTTATCGTTCTTAGCATCTGGAATGAGTTATCGAAGCTTGAGTCATTTTTACCGTGTTTCTAAACCATCTATATCACAATTCATACCAGAAGTTTGTCGAACAATTTATGAAGTATTAAAACAGTTTATTAAGGTAAGTGTTTATTTATTTACTTAAAATAGAAATAATAAGGCACATATTATTACAAAATACAACAAACATATATATTAATATTAAGCGGTATTGAAGGCTTGTTGAATGGCATCACTGTTGTCTACGCTTTCGCCGTAACTGTCATAATTATATGGAGTTTCTGGGGATATTACATTAGTAGTAAACTGGGAACACGAAGAAGAACATGTCGATGGACTGGACTCTGGACGAGGGCAGATTGTAGGTGTTGTCAGAGAGTATTGGGGTACTATGTAGGACGGAAGAACTTGTGTAGAATTCCAATTAGTAGGTGGCGTATTTTGCGATTGCTGAACCGATTGTTGCACTTGATACGCATTCTTGGCTCGTATATCTGTGAGCATGCATTGAGTCAATATACTCTGTATTTTTTCCTTAGCAATAACTGCCTGTTCCTCTGTCAATTTTTTTAATTGTGCCGAGACGCTTTTTCCAAATAGGTCAAGATCTGTTTCTTCGTAGCGTGTGTTGTCGTTAATTTCCCTTAAGTCATTTATCATGTAAGATATCTGTGATAACTTGCTCCGCTTAGGATTTGTGGGTGGGGTAAATCGAGGTGTCTCTTCTGTAGACTCATTTTCTAACCCATTTTCAGAGCGTGGAACCAACGATGGTCCTGGTTCATTGCTATTCGATAATCCTGATTCATTGCTATTTGGGGTATCCATGTTATCCTGTAATTAAACAAAATTAATTAATGTAATTGTAATGTTATAGTTTTTTTTTGGTGTGACTAAAAATGGTATTAAATAGGCCGCTTTAATTACTACCCTTTTTTACAGGTACCAAACGCAGAAGAATGGAAAAACATCGAAAGGGGATTTAAAACACGATGGAATTTCCCCTTATGTTATGGTTCTATAGACGGAAAACATGTGACAATTAAAGCTCCTCCTAAAAGTGGAAGTTTATACTTCAATTATAAAAAAACAAGCAGCGTCGTATTGTTAGCTATTGCCGATCACGACTATTGTTTTTCGTACATAGATGTCGGCGCGTGTGGTAGCGCATCTGATGGAGGAGTTTTTAAGAATTGTTCTATATACCAAGACCTGGAAAATAACTTATTACCTGACAACGGAGTCATCGTAGGAGATGCGGCATTTCCACTAAAGACTTATTTAATGAAGCCGTATCCAGGTGTAAACCTCAGTACAGAAGAAAAAGTTTTTAACTACAGGTTATCTCGGGCAAGACGGATAATCGAAAATGTATTTGGAATCTTAGTTAGTAGATTCCGGGTATTAGAAAAGCCAATACTAACTAACTTGGAAACAGTAGATGCTATCGTTTGTGCTTTTTGTGCCCTTAATAATTGGCTACGAAAGAAATCAAATTCATACATCACCGCTACTTGTGTTGATAGGGAAGATGAACAGGGAAATATTCAGCCTGGTTCATGGAGGAGCCAAATACATACCCTACAGAGTATTGGCAATCAAGGTAGCAATCATTCAGCAGAAATAGCAAGAGAGAAAAGAGAAGTTTTAAAAAATATGTTTAATAACGAAGGAAGAGTTCCTTGGCAATTAAATAGCATACATTAACAATCGACTTCGAAAATCAACATTGAAACGGACACGAGCTTCTTTTGTTGTAGTATGCGTGTGTCTTTAAGTGGCTTTATAATTTTGCTTAAATGTAATTTTCGTTTAAAATAAATAATAATGTGATTTTACTTACTATGGTTTTTCTCCTCATGGAAACCGGTTTTACAAATGAATCATATTCATCAAACCATTTTGCCTTTGGCTTATAAACGCTCCCCCCAGCCCCAGATCTTGTAGATTTTTCGATTTTGTCGAGTTCCAAGTAGTACGTATTTTGAATACTTTTGATTTTTGATTTAACTTCATCGAGAGTCAGTTCTTCTATATTCATTCCTACACGAAGTTGTTATAGTGCCGAAGCGCGCATTTCTTTATTTTTGTATGCATCGCAACGCTTATCCCACAAGCATTTGTGCTCTCTATAAAGTTGTACGAATTTCAAAGTATCCTCTTCGTTGAATTTTCTCGGCATTTTGTCGCAGAAATTCCAAATAAAACAACAAAGAACACACACCGTACCACAGTGTATCGCGTGGAACATGCTAGGTGGACAATATTATTTTATGTTATATAACGATGCTCTTACTTATTTCAAATATGGGTAGTCATGTTTTTGTAATAAAAAACGAAAAAAATTATGATAGCAAAAAAATATTTTCAAAATTAATATATGAACAACAATTAACTTAGCGAGTACTATGAATGCTGTAAATTGCATGCAGGTCAGATCGAATAAGTATCAAGAGGTATGTACAATATAAATCTAAATACATAAAATTACAAATAGTAACAAAACAATCATAGGTTTATTTACAATAAAAGAAAATATATGCATGAAAACTAAAACTAAGCAGCAAAGATAATATTTCATAACGTAACCTAATAATCATCATCAGAGTCTTCTGATGAATCGTTTACTGTGTAATCGTCATCATTTTGTGGAACTGTGCGATAATATGATGACGTTTCCAGTCTTGATTCTACTATACTAGGGCTTAAAATTAACTTTAAAACCTCTGAACATATTTTTTCCGGCTTTTTTGGGGAATCTCTCGAAGGCTATTGATCAAGAGATCAGATGTTATAACCAACATTGACAGCAAGTCTCTGTTCGTGGCAACACGCGAGCACTTGCGGGTGTTGTACTCCCTAAATCTGCGGCAATCTTTATTACGTGCTTCCTGAGCCTCTTCGGAAAGCTGCCCAATTGGAAGCAATGCAGCTTTGATGACCTCTGTACTATGAATTAATATTTTATGTACAGTAGCAGGCATACAGTACCACGAATAGAGACTTAGATAATGTCTCCTGGTTTCAAGACAAAATTTATTAAATTCAACTAAGTTTATCTCGAATCCAGAAGACAAAGTCCTCAATATTACATCGAACTGTTTGATGATTTCAACATCCAATCCCGTGATCTGAGCACTCATCTCAGCATTCTTAAAAAACCGACGAGCCGTGTTTCCATCGTTTGAAGAACCAAATCCTGGCTTTGGTTTATCTACAATAAGTCCCATCTCGTTCTTAAATTTTAACTTAATTTCGTCGGAACGAACCTTGATATCTGCTTTGACTTCGTTGCTTCTAGCCTGCCATTTCTTAATATTCAACTTGTAGCTGATATGTAAAAGGCATTCGAAGCAACGAATCCAAGCATGAAGTGTAGATAAACCAAAGCCAAAATGATCTTGGTTGCTGTTGAAGTTCGCGGGTTCATCATTCATCGTATTGGGGGTGGCGCCACAGATGAAACACTTTTGAGTTGAACGAGTTTCCGTTAAAGCGTTGCATACCTTTCCGTCTGTCATTGTCAGCAAAAGTTCGTGTTTCAAAGAGATTTGAGAATCACCAAAGTCGATACGTGTTGGAAGAAGAGCGTTAACTTCTTCCAACAATCTATTTGTCTCCGTTAACGTGAAGTCATTCGTTTCTTTAGCAAATATTAATTTGATTGGGCGACAATACAATGTTGATGAAGACCGAGGATTTTGCCAAACAATTTTGGCCCCATCATATAATCTAAGGGGAACTAAAGAAAATACGAAAAGAAATTCGTCCGTATCTTCAGTGTTCTCAAATCTCTGTTTGTATGTGCTGTGCCCAGAACTTCCATCACATCCCCATTTACTTACAAGTGTAAAAGACGAACTTGTTGCGAGGACACTGCTGATAACTTCATGCTGTGCTAATACTAAACGTTCCACTGTTTTGTTTAATAATGCTTGCAAATTTATTTCAGCACGTGTTTCTGTTACAGCAATGTGCTCCTGTGCAGGATAACAGGCCTGTTTAGATTTTGTCAAACTATAATATGATGGAAACACATTATGTCCTGCCTTCATAGACCACTTTCTTGTTTGTTTGTACGCATGTGTTGTTGACTTAGAATCTATATAGTAAGCTAACGCTTCGTCACTACTTAACTGCCTAGAATTAACATTACTGGTATCCTTAGACTTAACATTAATAACTGAGCTTTCACTAATGTCTCTAATCACGCTGGCAATTTTCCGTTGTCCTGCTGAACGTGCAGCAATTTCGGCAGCTGTCACCAATTCACTGACACTTCGCGATTCTACGAGATCCACGACTCGACGTTTTTTGGTTTTAAACGACGATTCTTCGAATTCTTTGCGAGGCCTTCCTGCTGAAATCACAGCCTCACTCGAAGTTGATGGTTGTGGCTTAAAAGAACTCACAGTAAACTGTATATCTTCTTCATCCAGCCAGGTCTTATTTTTAATTAAAAAACGCTCCTTCGATTTTCCTGAAGCCAACCATTTGACACCAATTTTATTGGAAAAGTTGGATATCTTCAACTTTATTTCTTTTTGGCTATATTCAGTAATGTTACCAAAGTGAAATTTTGAAGAAAGGTACTCATATATACCCGAGTTCTTTTAATTTTTTGTGGGTTTCAACCACTCTTCTAAAAATTCTACCCTAGAAATAGAGTATAAGCGTTCTGAAAAAAAAAGAAAAGAATATGTTGTACTGAAGTGTGCTAAACAATTTGTGTATTTTTATGAAGAATAAAGTATTTCCTATGATATATCAAAGAACTAGCCCGGATAGAGGTGAATGTCTGCAAAATTAACTCTTTAAAACTATTATTTCATAAAAAAAATACGTTAAAATATATAAGCTATGTT
The DNA here is from genome assembly GCA_002245505.1 of Calephelis nemesis. Taxonomy (NCBI): domain Eukaryota; kingdom Metazoa; phylum Arthropoda; class Insecta; order Lepidoptera; family Riodinidae; genus Calephelis; species Calephelis nemesis. The sequence continues at coordinate 22,915 of NJDD01002725.1, forward strand.
AAAATTATACCTAAAATTCATTTGAACAGATTCAGATTTTAAAAAAGGTTTTTTAAATAATAGGACTTACCCTCCGTGTTGATATCCATCACAAACACTCAAAATATTAACTATAAGCCACTATGGACGTGTACGAAAGTGTCACTAAATTGCAACTGATTGACTGTAACGATTTCATTAAACTCAATACCTGACTTCTAACCACTATTCCTTATCAGTTAAGCATTTGAAACTCAATACCTGACTTCTAACCACTATTCCTTATGTGTTAAGCATTTGACAAACAACCGATTCTTGGAATCTGGAGATTAGGGGTGTTGTTTACGTTTTACAATTAAGATTTCCTGGAAATGATAACATGAATTTTGTCCATCTAGCATGTTCTAGGCGAAATACTGTGCGTACGGACGTTCGCCAGTGACTGGCGAGACTCGTCTACACGTGTCCGCAACGCTGGCACGGGGGTCGAAGGGTTTGCGGGCGGAGGTCACTGGCTAGAAAAATAGACGGTCGCTCTATTCTCGCCAGCGTTGGCAGCCAGCGCTGGCTTGGCTTGAAAAACTGTTTACACAAGGCCAATACCAAGCCAGCACTGGCTGCCTGTCTTATTGGCAGCCAGTGTTGGCTCCGTGTAAACTATGCTTGTGACGGTGTCAAGTTATCTAATTCAAAAGTTTTGTTCTGGAGTCAGGATGGTCCTGCTCAAAGTTAACCCTTTTCTGTTGACACTTGTTTCACAGAGCTATCATTGGATACGCGTGAAGCGTCACAAATTATTTGTAAATCAAATTCTAAGATCTGCTTTGTTTCAGTGAACATAATTTTTTTGAACTCAAAAAATACTGGCGAATTATGAAAACTTATATTTTTAGCCAGTCGTTATTTATGAGTAGAGCTGGGTGTTTTTTTAAAATGATCTCACATCAATTTCTTTTAGGCGGCTGTTTTTTTTTTGACGTTTGAAGAAGGCTTTCACCATTTCTTTTTGTTCTTTGGTCCATGTTACTTAGGTCCCTATTTTTTCCTTTTTTAGCACATTGAACTCCGAATTCAAATTAATACTATTCCTTGTGAGCTATGGTAGACAACGTGTGTCTTTCACATAGTAAGGCCTTGTAGGCCATGGCAGACAGCATATGTCCGCAGGCACGACCTGTGTTGAAATGTCTACAGCGAGCTATCATTCATTAAATAAGATGAAAATAGTATTGAAGGTCCGCGTGGCCCTGTAAACTGTGTATAGCCAATCAATAGGCAATGCAAAAGCGATTTTGCCGCGCAATCGCTCACACGTAAATATTTTTGCAATCGGATTGTAATTTTCCGAAGATTAACACCTACAAATAAACAAAGTTAGAAACTTTACCTGTTTATTATAATTATACGTGGGCAAACTGAAAGTTTTTAGAACTGGCAACTTAAAAGCATTATATTAAAAAACTAAGTTTAAATTTTGAAAATAGAACTCTTTACCAATAATATTGAGTATACATTTCATTCATTTGTCATTTGTTTTACGATTTGGCGGCAAATTGAAAATTGTCTGTGCGCGTCAGAATGAATTTAAGCCGAGAAAATTTTCGTGCAATGATTTTTTATTACTTTCGATGTCATATAAGTCAACAAGAAAGTTATGATAGACTTCAATTGGCTTTTCACGATGAAGCCCCATCTCGTGCCACAGTTTGCAACTGGTTTAATGAATTCAAACGTGGTCGAACTAATCTCACCGATGATTTGCGTGAGGGACGGCCTTCTACAGCGACGAATGAAGACAATATCAGTGTTGTGCGGCGTATGATAGAGACTGACAAAAGAGTGACCTATCAGCAGATTCGGACAAGTCTAGGCATAGGTATGAGTCAAGTGCACAAAATCCTCCATGAACATTTAGCGGTCAGGAAGCTTTGTGCCCGCTGGATACCGCATAATTTGACCGAGGCTCAAAAACTCCGCCGTGTTGATTGGTGCCGAGAAATGATCCAAAAATTTAACGGAGGTGACTCAAATGCTGTGTTCGACATACTAACGGGTGACGAAAGCTGGATTTACTGTTATGATCCGGAAACCAAAAGACAGTCTGCTCAGTGGGTGTTTCCTTCCGAAGAGTTGCCAACTAAAGTGAAGAGAGGTCGAAGTGTTGGAAAAAAGATGGTGGCCTCGTTCTTCGGAAAGACAGGTCATTACGCGACAGTTGTCTTAGAGGATCAGAAAACGGTTAATGCAGAGTGGTACACTAACAACTGTTTGCCACTTGTCTTGGAAAAAGTTCAAGAGAAACGACCTCGCATCAGGATCCTCCTTCATCACGACAATGCCTCGTCGTACACCGCCAGGCAAACGATCGACTATTTGGCTACCTCAGACGTGGAATTACTGGGTCACCCGCCGTATAGCCCCGACCTCGCACCCTGCGATTTTTATTTATTCCCGAAAATAAAAGAAAAACTTCGAGGAAAACATTTTATGGACGCCGAAGAAGCAGTGGCTGCGTTTCAAAACGCCGTCGAAGAGACCCCTAAGGCCGAGTGGGCAAGGTGCTTTTCTCAATGGTTCCATCGAATGCAGCGATGTATTGATGTAAATGGACGCTATTTTGAAAAGTTATAATAAAACTAATAACTTGCTAGAATGCTTAGTTTTTGATTTTCTAAGAACTTTCAGTTTGACCCTCGTAAGACGTATTGATTAAATTTACTTTTATTTTTTCAAGATACAATACTACAAAGGAGTAGGTAAAAAATAAAATTAATTTGTGAAATATTTCAAAATAAAGTAAATCAATTAAGTCAATAAAATATTCTTCACATACTTCACATAAAAACAACACGACGTTTGTCGGTGTAGTATTATCAGTATCATTTTTTCCTGCATAAACGCTTATTCAATATGTATAGGCGGGTAATGTCGATAACTTAAATTCCTTAATTTTATATTTACGTCTTTTCTGTTTGTTATATAGTCTGAAAATTATGCGCCTGCGAAAGGGTATCATACTTTCATCTATGCAGATGCGTGTGTATTGATGAAATCTAGTATTTGAATGAGTTAATATTGGCGCAATCTTAAAAAGAGATTCTGTGTGAACATGTTGGTATTGTCGTTAAAATGTAAGAATCTTGCTAACAAGGTAAAACGATTAAACGACATGTTTGCACAGAATCCAGGAGTTTAAAATGTGTCCAAAATGCGACACCAGTATTCCTCCAACTTCGTTTTAAGAACGACCCCCATCGCCAACACGATCGCAAAAAACGTGTACAGCTCATCAACATTGGTTTCACGCCATCTGTTGATGCGGTTGTTGAAATGGAGGTCGTTATCCCTGAGTAGCTGGCTTGCTACCTGTTCAGCATAATTGTTTGTCTCCGAAGCGATGTGCTCCATAATCTGCCTATCCCATATAGATGTGAATATCTCATAGGGATCGACACATGGAGTGACCGGTCCAGTATTAATTTGAGTAAAGCGTTGTCGCCTCGATTCAGCTGGAATCGGGACACTAGGGAACGCTTCCCAATGAAAATGAAACAAGTCCAAAAGGGCTAAGAGGTCACCTTGTGGTGTGGTGGTGGTGGTGACGGTGTCGGTGGTGGCGTCGGTGGTGCTTGTGGCGGTGACGGTGGAGACGACGGTGGCAGTGGCGGCGGAGGCGATGGTGGCAGTGGCGGTGGCTGGGTTTTCGGGGATGGGGTCGACAGGCGTCTCGTAAAATGTGTATAGAGTACGCAAAAGTGGCTGTCGAACCATCCCTTTTGTGTCCTCGTAATCCTCACCTGAACTAGGATTACTGCCTGTAATAAAAATTTAAATGAAGAGGTTGCAAAATACCTGTGTTGGTTCGGAGTCCTTTGACATTTTCCGGTTCGGAGGGTAAGTTAGCGGATGAACTTACTTATCTTTGCTCAAGGCCTAACAGCCCGGCTTTAAGTTGACAACGCGCCATCACCGTCTTAAGGTCTCAGCACACATATGGGATCGGAAAGGGATCGTAACCGTAACGCCTTTTACCTCGCTGTCAACCCGGCGTCAACCTACCGTATGCACGTAATGAAAGCGTATCAGCAGCGCCTGTAAGTCAACTCGCTACGGCTAGGCGACACCGCGCTTACGCCTCGCCGCCCGCTGGCTGACCCCAGATCAGTTTGAATCCAAACGTTAAGTGTAGCGCACGGTTATGTCTTGGTTTACAATACGCGAGTTGGCTATCATAGCCATAGTCCTTGATGAAGAGGAAAAAGATAATAGCAAGAAAAAACGAAAAAGATATTGGGTACACAATATGAATAAAGCAAGCAGTACTGAAGGGGGAATTTTGGACTATAAAAAAACATTTGATGGATGATTAAGAGGAATTTTATATTTATTTTCATATGCCGAAATGTCTCTTTTATAACATATTGCAGTCTATAGATGAATGTATAAGGAAGAAGAATACAATATTCAGAGAAACAATATCGCCCGAAGAAAAACTAGCTGTAACGTTAAGGTGAGAAATGCATTTGTTTTTGGAATTTTTAATCTGGTCTACAAAAATATTTGTACTATAAAGTGTACAAAAGAAAACTCGGTTCCGGAACTCCGAGATATATTAATTTTTACCCTCTGTCGATAAAATTATTTGTTTTAGAACGCAACCCTCATTAACGATCAGGTGTGTACGGTGAGTGTACGTGTTATGTCTGATGTGTGTGTGTATATTTTGTGTGTATGCGTAAGGTATGTTAGTAACTGCAACTTTTTTTTAGTTTAGGTATAAAGCAAAGCCGCTTTCTGCGTCTGTCTGTATGTATGTATGCTTATATCTTTAAAACTACGCAATGGATTTTAATGCGGTTTTTTTAAATAGGTAGAGTGATTCAAGAGGAAGGTTTATATGTATAATAACATGCTTCATATATTAGAGAACCACTGATAATTTCAATATTTCTAATGCGAAGTCGTAAATAAACATATTTTTTTGCGCTTGCATTGCACACGCTGGCTGTACTCTACGAGATAGATCAAAATAATGTACTAAGTAAAGGTCTACAAAAAAGTTCACGATGGTATATGTTTATCTGTTAGGAATAACTTACAATAACCAATTTTTATCCTTTACTTTTTACGAAAAATAATGGCTTATATACGAAGCGATTTAAAGCAATACAGCATTGATCCTTATCTAATTAAGTATCTTAAATAAATTTTACATTTATTATATAACAATATAGCCCTTTACAGCATGTAAATCAAACGAATAGTTTCGGAGATATTACAGGTTTAAAATATAGGGACATCGCAGTTGCGGCGGTACCGGCTGGCCGGCTGGTACTTTGAATTAATGCATTTTAGTACAAATGATGAAACACGTATTTCAGGATTTTTCGAAATTCACTCCCACTGGGGGTTAAAGGGGATGTTAAGGGAAGGCTAAGTTTGTATGGGAAATTTAATTCTATTGAAATATTTTGCGTGACACTGAAAATTGCAGAGCAATACAAATTATGAGATACATATCTAAGCGTTTTTTTGAAAATCAACCCCTCTGAAGGTGAACGGGGGTGGCACAATTTGCGTAGGAAAAATATTTAACAGTAGTTTTTACCATAAGTCCATAACAATGAACCACGTACATCAGTTTGTCATTTACGAAAAACACACAAAGAAATTATGATATACTTACATAGTAGCAAAATTGGTTAAAAATCCCTACTTCCCTACTAATATTATAAATGCGAAAGTCTGACTGTCTGTTACGCTTTCACGCCTAAACCAGAGAACCAATTTTGATGAAAATGAAGAGATAGGATAGAATCTGAGGAACAACATTGGCTACTTTTTGTTGAAAAAAAATAGGGGAGAATGGGTAAAAAGAGGGGATGAATGTTGTTATGGAAATTCGTCATTTTTAAAGTTGTAACAGTGAAACTTCGTATTTAGACACTTTATATTTAGACACTTTATGATAAACGAAAGAACAAAGGCTACTTTTTATAGCAAAAAATGGGGGAGAGTGGGTAAAAAGAGGGGATGACTGTTTATATGTAAATTCGCCATTTTTAAAGCTGTAACAGTGAAACTTTGTATGTAAACACTTTATGATAGACGGTAGGCTTCTTTTTATCACTAAAAAAATGAGGGAGAATGAGTAAAAAGAGGTGATAAATATTCGTATGGAAAATCGTTTTTTGTTTGAAAGGGTATATTTCAGAAGGTCCCATGGTCACCAGGTGAGGATCTGATGATGAAATCCTGGTTAAGTCGAGGGAAACTCTAAAAAAGTTTTGGCAACAATAGTGTTTTTGTGGATTATGATCACTTGCTAGAATTCGACAATGGTCACTATGGAGTGACTCAGACTCAGCAGACTTGCGAAACAGGCTGACCGTTAAGTGTCTTTGAGGGATTTGGAGATAAATACACAGAAGAAAGGGAGAAGATCGGCTAGCGTTCAGCGTCAAGCTCAAAGTAGAATCATTTTCAGAAGGTTTAATAGGAATGTTTTTGTTAATGCAGGATTCTATTATGACCATACGTTACAGTATAAAAATCCTCCTTTGATATTAATTGGAAAAATTATTAAAAAATGTCAGCATTGTGATCCCTTAAAATTTAAAGATGAAACGCAGGGTTGTGTTAATGGTAAGATATTATTACTTTTGCTTGGTGAACCAGCTGAGCCGCGAATTTATCTTTTATTTTGCAATTCTGATGAATCTCGAAGATTTTTAGAAATATGCGCAAATGTATGATTGTTTTCAAATGGCGTCGTTTGGAGTAGGTAGACACATCATTATGCCAAGATGTTCTCCCACATTTTTCTGTGCAAGGTCAAATCTATCACAGAATCGGTTCATACTAATATTAAAAAGCTGAAGAGTTTAATTTTGTTGCTACTATTTCTAAATGTGAGTTTCTGAAGATATCCCCGGAGGGTTACTTCTGCCTAACTGCACAACCAAAGCGCTCACGACTAGCCGAAGACATTAAGTCCCACAATGTGGTAGTTGACTGTAACCAGGCACTTATCCAATCCCGGGCAAGTGGCAACGTTACTTTTAGTAGAAAATTGAAACTTCACATTTGTTATTTGTTTTTTTTAGTTGCCCGGACCGGAAACAGAACCCAAGATCTCAAGAAGTAATTCAGAAGAAGACGGTTAGACCTCAGAGACGATATGTATATTTCTAAAATTTCGAAGAAAAATCTGTTAGAGGTTTCCATAACTAATTTTATTTTATTTCACAGGATTAACTAATTTAATTTCACAGGATTTGCCGAAGTGCAGATAAAACTGTAAACACAATAACGTATTCCTACGATTTATCTGAGGCAAAATTAGAGAAGAGAAAGTGTATGTTCAGTTTTGACGGCAAAATTGCTGAATTAATTTTAATATTTACAAAAAAAAATTGGATAGCGATATGGGCTACATTTCATCTTAAAATTTTAACGAGCAGTGTTGGAGAGCTAAATATCAAATTAGTAGACTACGCGGGCGAAGCCGCGGGTAACAGCTAGTATATTATATTTAAAAAAATTATTGCAATTAAACAAAGATAGCGCTACAACAAAAATACAATCATTGTATAAATTAAAGTTTGTTTGAAGTATTAAGATCGCCAGCATTTGACGCGGCATTTTCTTCTAAGTTTGACATATTAAAATCATCAATGTTTGAAGCGCCAGATGTTGATTGTATCTCGTGGCTAATGTTATTTAGAGTGATATAACCTCGAGGCATGTCATCTTCTCTTTGGGGAATGTAAGGGTTGCGATATCTGTAATAGCTTTGTTTCTCTGCGATTTCTTTTAACTCCATTTCCGAAACTGTGTTATATATTTTACTTTTTATAACCGCTTGGTTATATTCAGAAAATTTTCTAACCGTTGCCGCAATGCTCTTAAAAAATGTTTCTATCTCATCTTCTTTTTTGGTTTCGTTGTGATGTAATAAATATTTCATTAAAGTATGTGACGCTGAATTGCTTTCAACTGTTTTTTTGAAATTTTGGATGTAACTGAAGATGCAGAAGACTTAGGACGCGGTGAAAGTGCAGATGTTTCCGGTTGTAATTTTTCTGTAGACTGAATTCTGTTTTCTGGAGACTGAATCATCATAATCAACCGAAGATATCGTATTTCTTTCTTTGTAATGAGGTACTAAAAAACTCATTTCATCTTCAAAGGTCCACTTTTTCGTCGTCGGCGCTGTCTGACCACTCTTAGTTTTACGCTTCTTCATAGCTCTTTGGTGAGACTCTCTAAGATTTAACCAAGTTTTCTTGCATTCAGATTCTGAAATAAAATAAATCATGGTTAGTCACACATGTAGTTATGTGTAAATAATGTAGGTATGTGTGAAAGGGAGTACGTACACACACACATTCACATAAACATATACACGTATTATATAAATATACATTTATTGTTGCAGGTACTTCATAACTGGATCTACATTTACTAATTTATCATCAAGCTTCCGTTTAGGAGAATCAACTATTCGTTTGATAGTAATAGATGTGTGCAATGCAATAATAAACAAATTAATGCCAATTCATATACCTCAAACAACTACAGCCGCATGGCAAGGCAATGGCAAGAAATGGCAAGACTTCCACAACCTTCCATTCTACAGCATCTGGGTGCTTTAGCCTGCGTTCAGACATGCGGGAATCGTGCGTTTACGAATCGCGCGGTTTCAAACCGCAAAATTGTGAAGCTATTCAGACACGCGCGGTTAGTATGCGATTTCGTGCGGGTTAGCGTCAGTTTCAAAATGGAGGTCGACGAAGAAGTGTGTTTACTGTGGTTGCTCCTTAAAAAAAAGAAAAGAAAAAGGCGGTATTGGGTGCATCCAATATTACGTGACTGACTAGTACGTGGTCAGTTCGTAACATTATATCCCAAATTAAGAATGTATGATAACAAATTTTTTGACTATTTGAGAATGTCAATAAAATCTTTTGATGAACTAATTGAACTGATCAGGCAAGATATTTCATGCTCTGAAACGCATTTGAGGCCAAGCGTGTCACCGGAAGAGAAACTCGTAATAACTTTACGAGTAAGATTTATTTATTGTTCTTCAAAATCAGCATAGGGGAAGGTTGCGATCATTGGACCGGCTCTTTCATTGGACCACCTAATTTTTTCAAAAACTATGCGTGTCACAGCAAGTTGAATGCGTTCATAGGCAACAGTACTGATCCCCTTGTCCCCCCGCTAAACCTAAGTGCGCTCGAGACGCGTGGCAAGTAGTGACAGGAGTACATGTGTTAGCGGTGACCGTAATATAAAAACCGTGCCATCAAAAAAATTATGTAAGTAGTATTGTATTTCTTCATATTTGATGATTTTATTATATCAAATAGCAAATTTATCTGTGCTCACATAGACTATGAAGTTTTGTAACAAATTTTGCACGATTTTTAATATCTGCTTTCGTTCTGTTTATATACCTAGTTTCCATCAATGGACCACTATGGTGACGCCACTATTGGACCAGTCCAATCAAAGAAACTTAATGAATTACTTATTTTCACTTAGTATGATCCTAAGAAATGTTTTTGACTTTGTGAATTTCGTTTACATTTACTTGATACTCATGATAAAAATTAAATATATGTATGTCAACTGCAGCAATATCGGAAATGCAATATCAAAATCCATAAACACCTAAAGATTTTTGTATTGTGTGGGTATATTAGTATTTAACGTATTTGATACTTACCTAACTTTTTGTTACAATTAGACTTTATTTCTATGTTTCTGAATGTCGGCAGGGAAAGAAAAGAGAAATATTATTGTTGGAATGAAACTAGTATGAATCGTTAAGAAAAAACTATTGGAATAAACGAAGTAAGTCGAATCCATGGTTTTTCAAAAGCTACATTAAAAAGAAGATTGAACGGGAAAAGCAAAAAAGCTTTCGAAGAAGTAGAATATTATGATTTTTATAAAAACTATTGAATAAAAAAATATTTTTTATAGTGTGTTTCACTTAGTCACCTTCATTGGACCGTTAATACAAATATTTCTAAGTCCAATGATGGCAACTTAGTGGTCGATTCAAGGGAACGGTGGTCCAAAGAAAGCAACTCCTCATTGAAGAGTTATATTTTATATATATTTCTAAAACCTATCAACTTTCATTGCCAATAATTTATACAACCTGTAACATTTTTGAATGAGCATCCTGAAAGTAGTTTGTTCAGAATCGATAACTGAATCCATTTCAGGCATTTTTAATTTAGTTTTTTTTTGAAAAAATATTTGCAAAATGATGTAAATTACAGGCACTTATTTCTATGAACCGCCGAAACAAACAAAAATAAACCTTAAGTCCAAGCAATAGATAACACTTTTTCAAATACGACTGCAAAATAGCTCCACAGCGCGAACTCACACATAAACGCAATACAATGTAGGCACAGGTGCCGAAATTTCACCCAACGGAATACGACCAACAAATTAATATTTTTCATCTCGCATCCCCCTTCCGCATACCCAAAACAATAAGAAAGAGAGAGACGTAAGTATATCACTCCCGCTGTCCCTATTTTGGGGTTTACAATTACAGGTTGGCGACAGCGCCCGCGCGGCATGTCAAAGGATTTATGCACGACA
>NJDD01002725.1:36037-52891 GCA_002245505.1 Calephelis nemesis
TCTTCGGGCTTGTTTTGTAACTCTTGAATTTTTTCAGTATTCCTAAGCAGACGCCACTCCGTGTCTATGCTCTGATAATCTTTAGCGTCAATAATACTGGGAAATAATCTGCAAAGTGGGATTATACTCGGATGATTTCCTTTCTTTACATTCTCGGGGTCTAAAATATTTAATTCTTTAAGGGGATTATTTTTTAGTGGAAATCTTTGAATAATTTGCTCAGATGCTTCAATGTAGAATTGTAGGCATCTTGTTCGAAACAAATTTAATTGATCTGCACTCAAGTTGCTATCGGTCAACATAGTGTCCAAAGCTTTGGCCCCAAAGTACATATCATTAATATCTATAAGTTATGGGGATTCTTAAAGTCTACATCTTCAATGTTGGTTGCATTCAAGTAAGACCTTTTTAAGAAACAATCAAACAGAGTTTTTAAAGACGCACAAATATGTGAATATAGAATGTGAATCCTTGCACTTTCTGCTTGCATTTATTTGTTCAATTTGTTGAAAATTGGCAAGATGAAATCTAGAAATTGAAGAAATAATAACAATACAGGATCGTTCAATTTTTGCAATATGTTTGAGGTAATTAACAGATCATTTTGTGAGGCATCGATTAAATATAATTTTAGGGCAGGATATATAACTGTAGCAACTGCTGCGTGTACTGATAACCATCGCGTTTGGCTTGGATGCAACATTTTGTGAACTTTTAATTGGCAAAATATTTGGAATTCTTTATACTCTGCTGATCTTTTTGGGCTTGATGCGAAGTAATTGTAAATATCTCTTAGTAAATCCTCAACTAATCTTGGGAGCTTTTCACAATCATACGATGCGCATAAATGGAAAAAGTGACAAATACATTTCATTATGAATAAATCCGGAATTTCAGATTTCAATAGAACCATCACTGAATGTCTATGTCCCATCATTACATTTGCACCATCTGATGCAAACCCAATTAAATTTTCTTTGTAAGGAATAGTGTTGTCTATAAAAAACTTTAATATACTTTCATGAAGGGTGGTGGCGTCTGCTGAAGAAACTGGAATCAAAGCAAGAAAAGAGTCACGTATTTGATTATTTTTACCCACATACCTCGCCACCAAGCAGAGATGCTTGATATCAATCAATCAATCAATAAATCAAACAAAATAGGTCAGTTGATTCATCAATAACTAATGAGAATTTAATCTTACGCAAATCTTCACAAAGATTTGTGAAACTTTCTTTGCCAATTACATTTTCTACAATACTCTGCACTCTTGGTCGTGAGCATTTTAAACTATCTGCAATCTTGGAATCTGGGCAAATCTTTGAAACCAATTTAGAAAGATGATCAGTGATAGCATACGGAAGATTATGCTCGGCTACAAACCCAGCAATCCGGATTTCACCTGAAATTAAGGAAAATAGAGACTATGAAATTAAGAATTATGAAAAAAAAAATCACATGAATCCATCGCTTTGTTTGGCCGTTAAAGAAAGAAAAAAAAAGAAGCATATGAACATACTTTTGCATTTGTTATATTAAAATGGATATAATTTCGTACATTTTTACAGAAGTAAGTTTGAGGCAAGTGTGGCAACCTTCATCACACAAATGTTTGCGCATGGTGGAGATCGAACCCACGACCCTTTGCACAGTAGGCAGCTGTGCTAGCCATTACGCCAACCGGTTAGTCTAATAAAAAGTAAGAGTGTAGAAACTAATGTTTATTAAATAAGGAAAAACTTACCTTTTGTCACTTGCTGCTTAAATTGAGTAACTTCTTTACTGACGAAGGCTGTTAGTTTTGGTTGTATTGCTATAGTTTTTGCTGTCTTTTTATGAATTTTAGAACCCGCATGTTTTACAAGAGCATCATATCCCGAAGAAATGTTTATCTTTTTATTACAGCTTTTGCACATTGCAAAACTACTTTTTGTAAAATGAGGAGATAACCACGTAGATAGTTCAGGTCGCAACTCCCACTCTTTTTTGTACTTTTGGACATATTTTTTGCGTTTAACGCCAGTACTGGTTGATGGAGCAGAATCAGAATCCGAGCCACTTCTCGTCGACGACATATTTTCACGGAAAGCAAATGTATTTAATTTCGTACATTCAAATGTGTATGTAATTTGATTTTACAAACACTGAATATGGTGGCTGTCGCGCGCGAATGCTATGAATGAATGAAATAAAAGAACATTCAACATTTCCAAATAATATAATTTTTTAATTACAGGGGATTTCCCTAACTCAACTCAAACAGGCTCACATCATCCAGACCTTTAATATTGCTTGAATAGATTCCATAATTAATAGGTTTATCATAGAGTACTCTCAGGCCAACGGGAGAAATCCCACCAACGTAAAAACATTGCGTCATGTGTGGGCATGTTTAAAAATAAATTTTAGCTAAAATGAGCTGTGTTGCTAACATAATATTCAATTTTAGCAAAAATACTGCGTGATTAATTATTTATCACACTCTGTGTGAGTGTAGTTCGGACCGATATCGATATCCCAACAGCAGTACGTAAAGGGCTAAATGTTAAAAAATCGGAGGAAAAAGATGCGAAATCGATATTTCGGTGAACGAGGGCTAATTTCGGGGGATCTACCGAAAAATCGGTAGGTTTTGCAACGCTGGTCTAAACTAATAAATCAGTTTTTGGCGCGTTCTCAGATAGACTCACTAACGATCGGCACAGGTTGCGTTCGCAAAAGTAGTTTTGATTTTGGTCCTGATTTTTTTAAAGTCAAAACTCACGATCATATCGGACCGGTTGTAAATGGAAAAATAAATTTCAGTATCTGCCCCCTGATTCTGTATCTTTTCACTGTACACTTTTCTCAGTGATCATCACTAAAAAAAATGCGGAATAGCCCCACTGTTTTTTTTTTATGATATAGGAAGGCAAACAAGCAGACGGATTTCCTGATGGTAAGAAATACACGCCGCCTAGAGACACAAAAGGTGGAAATGGTGCGTTGCCAACCTGAGGTCGGGATGTTAGGCCTCGAGCAAAAGTATGTTTACCGGCTACCATACCCTCCGAACCGGAACACGTCATGACGTTATGGCGGTAGGAATAAGTAAGGCGGTGGTACCAATCCGGGCGAGTCGTTGCGAAACTCTGCGAAACCTAGTCAGATGTCACGGTGTTAGTGACGGTAAGCCTATGCTCGCATTTTATGAGCTGCCTGGCAAGGAAGGCAGATGGTCTATTCTGCAAAGGACCCCGGACCAACACGGGGTTTTTCTACATACATACATACATATCTTCACGCCAAGTCCCTTACGGGGTAGGCAGAGAGTATCGAGTGCCAGACCTCACGATCTTGACAAACCTGTCTTGCTTCCTTCACATTCATTACCCTTTTCATACAAACACGCCGGTTTCGGAGACTCTTGACACCACCCTCGGATAATATCCGATTGATCTGATCGTGAAATGTCAGCCTTGGTCTCCCCGGGTACCTACATCCATCCACATTCGCATTGTATATCTGCTTTGTCAATCTTTCATCTGTCATTCTTTCCACATGCCTGAACCAGCGGAGCATGCCCTTTCGCATTTTAACACCAACACTTACTTTCAATCCCACTCTTTCTCGGATCTCACTGTTACGAATGCGGTTAGCGAGCGTTACACCACTGATTTTCCGTAGTGCTCTCATTTGACCGCATTTATCCTACATTCATGATCTTTCTGACATACCCAACTCTCGCTTCCATACAATAACGTTGGGATAAGCACAGAATTATGCAAAGCGAGTCTAACTTTTTGACTCAAAACCTCGCTTTTGAAAAGCTTACCCAAAGCCCCATTCACACTATTCCCTGCACTCACTCTCTTCTCTACATCCGCGGTGTACCTTCCATCCCTGCTAAAAGCACAACCAAGACATACAATTTCTTTCACTTGTTCCAGCACTATATCATCAACCAAAACTCTTACATCCGTTCTGGCTACATCTCTTTCAAATACCATTATTTTGGTTTTCATCGCATTCAATTGTAAGGCGCTTTCTTTACAATCTTCTTCCATAACTGTGACCTGTGTTTGCAGCTCAGATGGTGTAGAGCCCAGAAGTACAGCATCATCTGCATAAAGCAGGCAGTTCACGACTTGGTCACCCATACGCATTCCCACATTCAATGATTTTAACCTTTGCAGACATTTGTCCAAATAAAAGATAAACAAGCGTGCTGACAACACACAACCCTGCTCGACGCCAATATTAACATCAAACCAAGGCGATATGTTGCCATCCACCCGCACGCAAGCTTTACAGTCTAAATACATTGACTGCACCGCACGCAGCAGGGACCCATCTATCCCATAATCTGGCAAAATGTCCCAAAGTTCCTTACGTACAACCCTATCAAACGCTTTTTCAAGATCCACAAAACCGCAGAAAACCCTCTGACCCACAGCCAGATGCTTCTCTACAATGTTGTGGAGCGAAAACACTTGATCCGTAAATCCTCTTCCAGACCTGAAACCGCCTTGAGCCTCCCACAATGTTCCATCAGACATCCCTAGCAACTCCTTTCAACTATTTTTCCATACACTTTTGATGCTAAACTGATCAAACTAATGGCCCTGTAACTTGTACAGTCCATGCGTGAACCCTTGCCTTTATACAAGGGCACGATGACCGCACGTCATCCGCAGAAACCAGAAAGATTCCCGGACGGCAGGACCACCAAGTTTCATCATCTCAGCTGTAACCATGTCTACTCCCGCAGCCTTACCATATTTCATACTTCTTATCGCCCATTCAACTTCTTCCATCATAATGCCGTCAGATGCCTCCGCTATTTCTGAGTCATTTGAGTACTCGAACCCAGCGTCAGCATCTTGGGCACCTTCATACATATCTCCTTAATATTCACTCCACCGTTTTAACACGTCATGCGTGCTTGCTAGAAAAAATACCACTCTTAGACTTAATTATTATTAACTTTTTTACTGACTTAATTAATTCTATTCATTCTGGAGGCAGACGAACAACTCCGAGACTTCTTCACCTCCCTCCACAAGAGTTTGGTGTTCATCTCGAAGTTGTTAGCCAACCTCTCTTCTAGTTTCATACTTTCCCTTTCACGCTTCTCTTTCACTAAGTGTTTGGTGATATTCTTCCAACAACGGTACATTTCTTTCTTCAAATCTTTCATACTGTCATTCGACTGCAAACATGCTACATAGTCTAGCCAAGCTTTCTTCTTCCTTTCAACGGAGGCTTTTACCTCCTCATCCCACCATGCATCACCATTCATAGACTTGTGCATCTTTGCACTCCCACATATCTCTTTCGCAACATCAACTATGCTCTCTTTCAAAACATTCTAACAATCATCAACGTCTAACTCCGGTAGGCACACACTATTCATCCTGTCTTGGACTTGACTCTCATACATGCTTCCAACACTCGGGTCTTGCAACTTTTCACTCTTAATCCTTTCAAGCCCTCCAAATGGAACACGTACTCGCCAGTGCCTCCACTTCTTAAACAGACCCCTAAACCGGCTAATAACCAAGTAGTGATCCGTATTAAAAGTTGGGCCTCTGAAGGCTCTCGTGTCCATTAAACACTTCCGGAGGTGACTATTAACCAAAATCAAATCTATCACACTCATTTAATCATTCCTTCTCCATGTATACGTATGTATGTCCTTATGCTGAAACCTAGTGTTAGACACAAGAAGATTTCTTTCCACACATAAATCTACAATATGCTTACCAGCATCATTCACTCTCTTATCACCATAGGGTCCAAGAACGGTCTCGTAACCGTCCCGTTGTGTTCCCACCCAACCATTCAAGTCACCACACATAATCACTTTTTCATTTCCTTCAACCATATCCAGAACATCCTTTACAGAATCCCAAAACTTTTCCAGGTCATGAGTCGACGACGAGTTGACCGGAGCATAGGTTGCTACCACAAAAGCTCGCGTGACTCCTAGCTTAATGCGGACCCAGAGCAGTCTCGGCCCAACCAGACCATACTCTTTCAGGCCTGAGGCTAAGCGAGATGATAAAATGATACCTACTTTAGCGCTGGCGTGATTGCTCTGTGATACATTAGACCAGAGAGCAAATCTGCCACTGGGGAGATCAAAAGTATCACTACCCTTTCGCTTAGTCTCCGTTACACACAGTAAATCCAGGCATCTCTCATCCATTACATCAATCAACTCATTCATCTTCGCTTCCATTCTCCCATTCCACGTGCCTATTTGGCACTCTCCACTCCTCGATTCGCCTGCATGGGCCTGGCGTGATGGGTGGCGGCCCCCATCGCCGTATCTGCCTCTTTTCGTACCGACGAGGGCGGATCGGTACGCGTCGCCTCCAGTGAACGCCCTAACCCGCTCTGCGGTACTTTTTCGGGCCAGAATTGCAGTCCAATGGACTGGCAGGGATCACGACGTGCACGCTTCTGGCCAATGACCCCCATTTTCTACATAGCTATTTTATTGTTTGCTGCTGGAACAAGTGAAAGCAAAGTTTTAAAAATATTGTCGCATCTTTTGTCTAGTGGTCTGGTTTCTTGACTCGAAGAGGTACTGGGTTCTCAGGTGAGACAACAACAAATTGTGTTTTTTTTAATTTTCTAATAAAACCAAAATTGCCCAGGATTGGTTATGGGCGATAATAATAATAATAAAATATATTTCATTCATTTGGATCTTACAAAGAATCTAGGGACGCATCTATATAAATCTAAAAACTACTACTGGATCGGAACGCGGTCACTCACTGAGAAGATCCAGCGAAAGAAACTCAATAGGCTTGTCTTTTTTCTTATAACTATAAGTACATTTTATTGAGATTGTTATGAGGAGCAGTCAATCCAAAGCATTCTGTCTTCAAAATATTTTGAAATCTTTATAATAACCCTTGCTACACAACTTAAATCTAATACATTTTTGAAATTAATATATATATATATATATATATATGTATATATACTTATATATGTGTCATACTTATATTACATTTTTAAAATTATACCTACTTATATATTTTGTACCTACCATAGCTGTATTTTAAAATTAACATTCTTGTAATATGAAACAGATTGAAAATTCACACTTAAGAATTTTATTAACTGTTAACAATTATTAACTACACTCGCACATTCCACAATATATTTTTTATTACTATTCTTGCCAACCGTTTTCACTATTCAAGCATCATCATGCAACTATCATACATATAATGCTGTTATGTTATAGGGCTATAATGTTATAGCCCTGATGAAACTGGTTGGCTATAATATGATAATAAAATTATATTGTGGAAAGTACTAGTGTAGTTAACAAATTGTTTCTAGAATGGAATTCCACCAAGCACCGACGATAACAAGTAAAGAAACTATTAACAGTTAAGATAATAATTTCTGTGAGGGAATCTCACATCAATTATGAATAGCTCTATTATTATTATGTAAGATATTAAACAATTAAGAATACACTATTTGACTCATTGGTAAATTACTGCAAATGCAGAAATTGTTTTTTGATAATATGTATATAGCGAAGTGAAAAATTTGATAAAATAATAAATTTTTGACTAAAATTTATAGTATACAAATATAAAGGTGTTTTAATTAAAATGCCTAGAAATAAATGCTGTTCTTATAAGGCTACCCCTAGTACTGTCTGACACTATAACTACAGGAACATCATTTTCAACTCTGTCTTCTATAGACATGTCTTCTTTACACATTATGCTGATATTGTGAAGTATTGCACAAGCAACAATAATATTAGGAATATTTTCAATCTTGTTATGTAGTTTTCTAGAAAGACATGCAAAACGTCGTTTTAGAACATCATTAAGTCTTTCTATGATATTTCTTGTCCTTATATGGGCTCTGTTATATCTTTCATCTGCTTCCGTTTGTGGATTGAGCACAGGTGTGAACATGTAAGTTGTTTGTGCATACCCACTGTCACCAAGAAGGATTGCTTGCATGCTACCCTCTTGGAAACGCATACAGCATCTGCTATTTGCAAAAATCCATGAATCATGCACTGAACCAGGCCGCCGTGCCACAATATCATAAATTTCCATATCAGGGCCACATACCAATTGCACATTTATAGAAAATTCGCCTTTCCTGTTTCTATATGTTTCACCATATTGTCTTGTAGGACTTTTTATGGGAACATGGGTACAATCAATGCAGCCAACAACACCTGGGAACCTAGCAGTTTGATAAAACTTCCTCTTTATGGCAGGAAAATCAGTTACTGGTGGAAATTTAATGAATTCCTGTACTTTTAAAGCAAACTGCTTGGATACCCGAGCCACTATTTTTGACACAGTTGCTTGACTTCGACACAGTCGATCTACAAAGAAATAGTAACTTTAATAGACCACAATAACAAAAAATAAAAAAACAAAAACAAATTAGTGGATAGGTAATACAAACCTGAAAAATACCAGTTGCGTAAAATCTTATCGCTACAAGCAACTGTACAAGAGGTGGAACTGGTAGACCTCTATTGTTGTTAGCACTTGTTTGATGCGACAAAAAGGGGAAAATTACGTGTAAGATAGTTTCTTTTCGAAATCTGAACTTTTTTTGAAATTGCTTATTATCATAGTATCCTAATGGATTGGTAAAGTCTTTTAGATAACGGCGCGTAGGATAATAGTAAGGATTTTTATAAACATATTCAATAAAATCTTCGAAATCAGACATTGTTTTAGACTAGTATGTTACTATAAACTTCACACACAACAATTAATTCGAGATCGTAGAACACTAGTTCGAGTCGAGTTCGAGGTATTCCTCAGTCCTCAAGGTAGGTCGCGACGTACCTTGAGTTTTGACAGTTCCTTACTCAACACTGTTCAACACACCTCGACTCGACTGAGGAATTTCCTCAAGTCGAGGACGTTTCTAACGACTAAGAATACGATATCTGTCAAAATGTTCGAGTCGAGGTTGAGTCGAGTGGAGGAATGTTCGAGGAAACGACTAAGAATATGGGTGTAAATCTTCTTGGTTGGTGTTTGGAGTAGCTCCCGAAGATACTACTACTTCTGTTTGAATTTATTTATTTCAGCTTCTTATCGGCGTGGTTCTGTTAAGATTTTTAATAAAAAAAACCAATGACCTTAGAAATTAGCGCGATTCGTTGATCGACTTTTATCAAAAACACATTTTATTCTTGAATTTCCAAAGGACTTAGGACAAAATTTGTTCACAATATATTAGTTAATACTATCCCTTTCCAACTGTATTTGAGTTTCCCGGTAGCAAACAGATCGTCCTCAATTAGTAATAGATATTTTTTTAAGTAAATTACCTACTGATAATATTATACGAGTATCATAACGTTTAGATAAGCAAAGTTAAGTATTTATTTAAACAAAACATTAAACATTTAAAAAGCATACTTTTTGCAATCGAAAAAGTCTGTTTAATACTTATTGTACTCCTTTTTTTTGTCTCGCTGGAGAGAAAGACATTTACGTCCGACCGGGCCGCGCTTTGGCCCGAGTGTGGGACTTGCTAGGGCCCGGGCCCTCCTGCCCCGGCGCCGCCGTCGAGAAGCGTCGGCGGCACCCTCCTACTGGGGCAGTCCTACCCACCAAAAAACCCCTGCGGAGTCTGCATCCACTGTGCCTGTGGTGGCGAGAAGGCGGGTGCGCTTGCGCAATCTGCCGCCAAACTTATTGTACTCCTAGCTTTCCCCAGAACAGTTTTGTAACGTAACGAATTGTTACCAAACTGTAAACAAAAACAAATCTATAATTGTTTTTACGGACGACAACAGAAGGAATAACTTGGTATTTATATCAAAATGACTTGATACATGTATTATTAATGGCTCATATAAATCACACAAGATAATACTCTTACTTATTACTTACCGACAAATCGCAAAACAAGTAAAACAGCTTTTCACCGCGGACAAGCGCACTAAAATACTTATTATCTCTATCTAACACATGCCATGACAATATTTATTAGCCAATCAAAATCGAGTCAGTTCTGCCAACATCATCGCATTAGATTAAGTTCAAAATTTAAAGAAAATCGTCTTGATATTACGTTACAAAACAGTTTGTTACCAAATGGTTAATTTGCTGGACCATCAAGTTAGTTTGCTGTAGTTTCATGTTCTTTAACGATTTGTTATTAAATAAATCACATCTGATAATCTTAGTTAGTAAGAGGGATTATGGCATTCAAGCGTAATTAAAAACATTAAATAACACATGTAAATTGTGCCTAAAGTAACAAAGGGATGGGCGGGCAATTTTTTTTGTATGGAGACAGAAAATAGACAGTTCAAAAAGTTTTATAAAATTGGCATTATGTATTACTAAAACGGTATTCATTAACGATTCTGTAAAATATGATTGTTCCGCAAAATAGAACTTGAATTATTAAAAATAATATATTTATCAGTATCATTTTTTGTGTAAATTTTGAGGACAAGTCAATTTCATCGTAGGTCCAAAAAAATTGAAAATGACTCTTATAGCGCTTTAGTTAAATATACTAAATATTAACCGGAATATGTGCAACGAGACCGGAATCTTATCGGAAATAATTTCGTTTCGAGAAAAGTTGAAATTAGTTTAGATATTCACACAGTTTTTTCTTCAAATATATATTTTGACTTTTTGTTCACTACAATAGCAAAAACAAACAAAGATTAGAAAGTTACTGAATTGTGGAAGCTGGCAGAAGGCGCTCGAATCCTTGATATTTCGAGGTTGGAGTTCAGTTGTTGAAAAAACGTCTCACTCGCCAGTCGCCGACGCGGCGTTTTATACGCTCAAGATTAATGGCGGGGTACTGGTTCGGATATTTTGACCAGACAACTTGCTTCGTTACTTCATGCATATTAATTTGTCAGTGTAATATGATGAAACTCCATAATCGCCCGGTTCCAAATGGTTTTAAAGATATTTATGGGATAGTTTTGTCCCATAAATATCTTTAAAACCATTTGTATGTTCCTTCAATACCAGTAAACCCATTAAATTTCTTAGACCAAATTAGTTCACTATCTGGCACATTTTGATCTTCAACAGCAATTTCTTCTTCTAAGCTTGATTCTTCATTCGCCTCTAAAATCCAACAGAAGTCGTCATTATTGTGGGTTTCCCATTCGTAGATTTCGCTTTCAGAATTGACCACTAAGGATTCTACCAACGAAGGCAGTAAATATTCGTCGTCCCGATTCTAAAAAAAGAAAAACATCCGTGTAATGGGTTTATATTTTAAAAATATATACTTTTCACATAACACTTACTCGCAGAGCCTTAAAAAGATTGATAATTTGATTACAGTAGAAATATGGAAATTACAAGTTAATATATATACTCCCTTTAATCGCCTCTGTGGTGTAGGTTTGACTACGTGGGGTTCCGGGTTCGATTCGCGGGTCTTTAAACATAGTTCATTCTTTGACTGATAAATTGGCAAATCCTTTCTCAGGATAGCAACAGCGGCACATTATATAATTTTCTAGTTCCACAAAACGTTGTTACATAGAAACCGTAGAAATCTATCTCGTTGGTATCTCTTGGATCATGCGCTGTGGTGTAGCGTCTGGATTATCTTGTGACTGCGCTTTTAACAATTTTTCTAGAGCTAAAGAAAGCTTTCTCGTCTTAAAAAATCTTACGGTTGATTTCACCTTATCAAGAGAAGCTTGAATAACAGCATAGCAAACAGCAGCCATAATGCCTCCAACTTATGTCAGCTACGGCTTTATTACCTTGGCTGCGTTACCAGTAACAATAAAGTTCACCTTGTCTGTTAGTCCCCACTCATTAGTTGTTTCAAGTAATGCAGTTTAAATATTTACTTCTGTGCGTATCTACAAACTCTAAACATTTTAACAAAAATGTTTTTAATTGAAAATATTTTTTTTTATATAATGTCCTATAACTGCGATGTGGGAATCGTTAACCCGAGACGTACACAATTCTGTAGTTAAAGAAATATTTTAAATTTTACTTATCTCGTTTTTTTTGTTCAATAGTGTTGTCGTATGAGGTAGGGATTAAGATGTTGAAAACAGTTTTGCGCGATGGTAACTCGTATCCAGGAATGTGTTGGACAATCCTTCGGCATCCCTACATGCAAGCGCACATTTGTTATTTAGGTCTAATACTTATGTGTCATAATTTTGGTATTGGTTCATCCGATTCCTGTACTATCTTTTTCAAATTTGAAATTTCCATTAACTTCTTTTTTATAAAGAAACCATGTTTGTGTTAATAATAAATTATAGCAAAAAAATGTTTTGACTTTTAACCTTCCCATGAGAAAATCCTTAATCCACGGACAGTGTAGTTGTAGTACACCCGAAATACAATTTTACTTTTGTTGATATTTGCGCATACGGCAAAGTGCTTTTCAACTGTTTTCTAAAATTCAAAACTGTGCGAGTTACTAATGACCGAGAACCTTTTATTGCCTACTCCCCAGCCACTCTGTGGTTACAATAGACCGGTACCGTGGCTGTTAGTGAGTGACGAAGCTTTTGGATTGAGGAAATATGTTATGCGACCATATCTTGTTAAAAACCTCAGTGTACAACAAGAGATATTCAATTATCGTTTTAGCAGGGTAAGGAGATATTTTGAATGCGTTTTTCGAATCCTAGCAAATAAATTACGCATTTTTCGCTGAATGATAAACGTGTCCTATAATTTTGCAACTGTTATTACGAGTATAAAAGCAGGTTTTGTTCTTCACAATTTGTGGCTAATCGGTAGTGTGGTTTTAACCATTTTTTTTTTCTTTGCCATCAACGTCTATGTGAAGAAAATTATCACTTATATCATAGTTAAAATAAATCTTTTTATTTCCCTTAACGAACCTCAGTCGTTTTATTTTAAAATTACTGCACTTTATTTAGATCACTGTCATTGTCTTTATTTTTAATTATTTTGGGCGCAAGATCTTTAAGATCATAAAATTCATGATGTTTAAATTCTTTTGTGTTTTAAGACTCTTTGACTATCCTTTTACCATTGATGAGATGTATTCTTTTGCGCCTTGCGCGTTGGCATATTGAAATGCAATCTCGCATAGAATATGATGAATTTCCTTTCTTTTGCGATTCAATAGCACTGTGCATAGAACTTGCTTTCATTTATTCATGTGCAGATTACAAAATAATACAGGTTATAAATTTTACAACGCTCACAGGAGATCCAAAAATCTTTGAAAGATCTTATTCATCAAGACTCTGGTCAATTGAGCAATGATAACCTCAAAATGAAACGTATATGTTTAAATTTAATCAAATATACAGTAGTTTGTAAAATGAAAATAATTTTAATAATCGAAAATACTATCAAATTAGTCTTGGCAGGACTAAGACTTGGCGATTCCTTCCAGACTAACTAGTCGAAGCAACTGAAAATTCTGAGCTTTGGCGCGTCCACAGTTTTAAAATTATTGCGAATTGTTCAAGGACTGGAGATTGTAAAATCTCACGTGGTGCACGAAAGGTTAATAGTCAAGTGAAACATGAACTCCGTATTTTTTATATTAGGGTGAATAAAGTTTTTCTTTTTAATTATTTATCTTAGGTTTTATGAAATAGTGGTATTGGTGTTTAAAATTAACTTAAAGTGTGTTTAGTTCACCTAGGTGAACAACCCTGGGTGAATTAAGTTTGCGACTGGTAATTTTGATGCACCCATACGACCCCGTATATTTAATGCACCCAGGTGTTTAAAGTTTACAAAAAGTGTATTTAATTCACCTAGGTGAATTAACCCAGATGCATTAAGTGTACAACCCCAAAATATATGAGGACAGAAACTTATATTTACAGTTATGCGTCCGTTGAATTTTAATTTCTTATAATTTATGCACCTTAAATAGAAAGCTCCACTTATATTTCCGGACTTTCACATATTATAGATGTTCAAATAGAAATACTTTTCCTCCATTTTTCTTCTCACAGATTTCAATAATTTTCAAGGCAATTTAAATATTTTTCTTTCTTTCTTTCTTTAATTCTTTATTGTACACAAAAAGTAAAAAAAAAACAATTAAAATGTAAAATTATACAAAAGGCGAGCTTATCTCTAAAAGAGATTTCTTCCAGCAAACCCAAAATAGAGAGAATGCATAAAAGAAATGTAGAACATACAGTGCACAATATAAAACTTACTTTACAAAAAAAAAAAAAACACACAAACTAAATTACTAATTATGACTAAAGTGCCAACATGCTAATTAATTACACACCAAAACGCTCCATTACTGCCTTCTTAAAAACTGTTAATGATTGCATACTCCGAATTTCATAAGGCAATGAATTCCATAGTTTCACAGCATTAAAAGTAAAAGAATGGTTATACAACTTAGTGGAACTGCAAGGCAATTTCAAAATTCCACGCAGCTGTGGACGACAATCAGAATCAAAAGGGTGTAAAAATGTAAAACGCTCGTACAGATATTCAGGAGAAGCAGCATTAAATGAAATTTTGTAAAGGAAACAGAGACAATGAAGGTTTCTACGCTCACGAATGGGAAGCCACTTAAGCCGCTCTCTGAACATGGAGATATGATCAAATTTCTTCAGGCCGAAAATGAAGCGGATCCCTACATTTTGCAGTCGCTCAAGTTTATTAAGGCATTCTTGAGTAATATCAGGATAACAAATATCAGCATAATCCAATACTGGAAGAATAAGTGCTTGAACTAACATTATTTTTGTTTTGAAAGGTAGAAATTTTTCTAAGCACTTGATAGAATGAAAGGTGTAGAACACTTTTTTAGAGATTTCAGTAACATGAGCATTCCAACTAAAATCTTCACTCAAAGTCAGACCAAGGTTTTTAGCAAATTTGTTATAAGGTATAGTAACACCATCATAAATTAATGGAGGGATCATAATTTTAGATAGAGTAACACGAGAGAAACGGTTACCAATGATAAGGGATTGAGATTTAGTAGGATTCACTACCAAACCAAATGAAGAAGCCCACTTGAAAATTCGATTGAGATCGTCATTCATTGCATTGACTTCGTCTGCTATATCTAGAGGCGAAAAATGACGATACAGTTGCAGGTCATCCGCATATAAATGATAATTAGAATCTATGATTTTGGTAGTCATATTAATGAACACAGAAAATAGGAGGGGAGAAAGGACCCCACCCTGTGGAACTCCTGCAACTAAATCACAATAATCTGATCTGAAACCTTCAAATCGAATACATTGAGTACGTCCACGGAGGTAGGACTCAAACCAAGAAATAGACTGGGGAGATACATTTATGGAACGAAAAACCCCGAGTAAGACGTCAAAGTCGATAGAGTTGAATGCGTTACTGAAATCTAAAAGAACCAATAGAGTAAGACATTTGTTGCTAATAGCGAACCTTATATCATCTGTTACTTTGACCAAAGCAGAGGCCGTACTGTGTCCTGAACGAAAACCCGACTGATACTAAGTAGATCATTACAACTTAAGTAAACGGACAGTTGTTTGTGCACAATATGTTCTAAAACCTTAGATAAAAACGGAAGGATGGATATTGGCCGATAATGAGATAGAGCAGTGGGAGATGGTACTTTAGGAAGAGGAATAACATGAGCAATCTTCCATTCGGAAGGAAAAGTATTGGAGGTAAGAGAAAAGTTAAAAATGTGGGTTAATATAGGCAACAATTCTGGTAATAACAAGGCTATCATACGTGAACAAATATTATCATTGCCAGTCGCAGAAGAGGATATACTATTTACGTGTTTGACTACTTCAGATTCAGTCACTTCCTGCAAGACAAAAGGGGAAATCAAAGGAATAGGTAAATTAGCTAAGTAGGATAATGTATCAGATTTGGAATAAGGATCTAGGGTTAGGGGAGGAGATGAAAAATGTGCATTAAGGTTGTTGAGATCTACATTTGGCGCAACAGAATTAGCAACTTTCCCAACGCCGAGCGTCTTCAGAAATTGCCAGACACGATCACGGTCAGAAGTTTCGATGGTTTTGTAGATAAATTTACGGCGCGCATTTCGACAAGAGCGCGTGCAGAGATTTCGAAGGGACTTATATCGAGCGTAGTTTATGTCGTTAGGATTATTACGATAGCGGGATTTAGCTTTATTACGTTTCGCCATAAGAAATTTAATATTATCCGTGAGCCAAGGGGCTGGTCTATGTTTAATTTTAACTGGAATAAATGGAGCATGCTTATTATATAAATCTAATAAAAAAGTGTTAAACTGAGCTATCTTAAAGTCTAAACAAGGAGAATTTAATAGTGATGACCAGTCCAACTCCAGACAGTCTGACTTCAATTTCTCATTATCAATACTATTGAAACATCTACGTAACGAAATTACAGATTTAACTTTAGGAGGTCTAACTTTTACCGACAAATAAATGAGATCATGATATGAAAAACAAGAGGTTATTTGGCCGTATTTCTGGACCAAATTAGGGGAGGAAACAAAAATTAAATCCAAAAGGGAAGGAATATTATTTGGAGAATGGTGAGTAGCATTAAGAGACAGAACGTGCAAATTGTATAAAGATGTAATAGACAATAATTTCTGAGAACGATAGTCATTTTTAAGCAGACAAGTATTGAAATCACATAGAAGTAAAGCATGGTCATACATAGGAATAAAGTTACTCAATATGTGATCCAAGTCTGAAAAATAATCAATACGTAGCGAGGGACTATACATAACCCCCACCAAAATCTTGTTATGAGCCAAAATAACTTCCGCGGACTCAGAGTACTGGGAGGGAGAAGATGCCACTAAAGAGTAAGGGATATCAGCACGAAGGTAAATCGCAACGCCACCCCCACCCTTTCCTACTCTATCATT
>NJDD01002727.1:6605-26650 GCA_002245505.1 Calephelis nemesis
AACATTGCTTACGGATATCCGCAAAATCCAATCTTTAATATAGGTAGGTACGAGAGGCCAGCGCTGCTATAAATATTCAATTTTCCCACTTTTGTAACTTAAATTTCCGCACTTTTAATTTCCATTTCAAAATTTCGATAACTTTCACAGTATACAGGCACTAAGTGCTAATTACTTATAATAATATATACTATCTATTACATGGTATAAATAAAAACTTTACAGTCAGTGACAATCTTTAAACAAACGTGTTTATTGTACACAAGAATGATTTGCACTGGATAGGTGTTGATAAATTTATATCTGATAAGATATGTATATCAAATATTTCAATTGAATAGATGTTTTCCAGCTTTACCTGTACTAGCACTGTGCCTGAAGGTCGCAGCACATAGTTCCAAAGGGCCAATTAATATTTGAAGAAGGTTGAGGCGCGAACACGACACTGCGTTCCGTCGCTGCTTAGCAAGAAGAACGTCGCCACCCGCACCACAAATAAACTGTTTAAATATTACATTAACGTACATATATACGTACCGTACCATACCCTAACAACAAAAAGTGTGTTGCGTACAGTGTCATGTCATTGATCTTAATCATCATAAGAAAATATGGACAGATCTGATATAATAAAAATTAGGTCTCACACATTTTCAAAAGTGACATAAATACTCATTGTGCGTCTTATATCCATTCCGATGCTTATAAATAAGCTGGTGATTTTGAATGCCTGGTCAGATCTCCACAAACTATAGCTAAGAATCATCCCGATCTCGTCAGCTTTCATATAAAAGTAGCATTAAAATCCGTCCATCCGCTGAAGAGTTATTACGCCACAAACAGACAGAAACACATATACGCACGCGCTCTCACGCACTCACACACATACGACGCGAGCGCGTATACACTCAGAAGCACACGTTAAGCTTATAACGCGGGGGCTGTTATAAGTTTGACATGCGTTTTGCGTCAGAAGTTAAAAATGAGAATGTGAGAATGAGAATTGGCATTAAATATCGGTCCATCATCTGACCAAAAGTTGTGATGCCACAGACATTCAGACAATGTTCAGTTGGATAGGTCATGTTGTAAGAATAACAGAAGAAATATTGACAAAGTAGCTATACTACACCAATGTGGATAGATGTAGACAGATAGGGAGACCTAGGTTGACATCCCACGGTGACATCGCGGTTTTATCCTAGAGTGGTGTCAAACTCCGAAACCGCATTTATTTACACATAGATAGGAAGCTAAGCAGGTCTGCAAAGATGGTGACATTTGACACTCTATACTCTCTGCTGATCCCATGGGCCATCAGGGATCTATATCTGTGCCAAAAACAACAAAGTAAAACCGATATTTTATTGCTGAAAAATAAATGTAAAAACCCCAATATCTTTATTAACCTAAAATTCAATGATTATGACTTGTCAGGTATATGTATTTTACAGTTTAAATTTTTACAGAGTGTTTAACATTAATATTAACATTTTGTTTTAAAGATTCCTTTTTTTTTAACTACCGGTCGTGTTGTATTGGAATGGTTAGGTAATTATTTTGCACGAATTGCTTTAATTATCAGTATGAAAGTATGTACTATCATTTATGTGTGCAACATTCGCTTATTGCGCTATCGTACACAAACATGACGCGCAGCAGCGCGCAGGACGTTCGCGCGAATGTTCGTGTTACATTCGCGCGAGCGTCCTGCGCTGTCTTACGAATTTTCGATCAGGTGTCTTGACGCGAGTTTAGAAGTTTTTACCCATTCCAAAAAAAAGTGCACAATGCTGCTAAAGAAGTTTTCACTTCAAAAATATTCTACATAGTGGGCAACAACAATACTATAGTTTAGGTAGAATATTTCGAATATTAATAAGCAGTAATAATACTTTCATTTTATTATAATAAGTCTACAATGTTTTCATTTAAGAAAAACAGTGTTAATGTGTAGTTAATGCAAGGCCAGTGACATAATAATAATTCATTCCAAAAAATATTATGTGTATAAATTATTATGAAACACACAAACATTAAATTCACACTAAGTTATATACTGTAGTAGCTGTTGTTGTCCATGGCCTTGCCCACATTAAGTAATTTTTCAAAGGTTGATCAAAATACATCTAAATTCATTTTTCAAACAGAGAAATTGCTGCTGATGCATGTAGCTTCATATTAGTTATTTAGTGCACCCACAGGAAACCATCGAGATATCAAGATAACTCTGCCCATAATAATCTCAAAAACCACTGATTAGATTTTTATAATGTTTCCTATCCGATTCTAGAGAAAGTTTCATAACCATTATTAGTTAAAGTTATACTTAAACACAACAAAAAAAATTTAAGCGCTTCAAGTTCTCATTAAAGATAAAGTTATAAAAACACAATTTATGGTGAGATTGTTCCTTTTCATATATCTACAAAAAAGTCCCTCCATGTTAAACTCATTGGAAAAATTTGTACAGCTGACATATTGTCAAGGCATTGGCACACAAACTATTTGTGATGAGTGGCTTATAACGTCACAAATTGCAAAATTTAATAAATACCTATATTGTTATCCGAGTTAAAAAAAACTAGGAGGTTCTCAATTGAGCCGGTATATTTTTTATGTATGTACACCGAGGTTTCTGAACTGATTTATGTAATTCTCTTTTTATTTGATGTGGAATAGTTTCGAATTGGTCCCATAAAAATTTGATTCTGGTAGGCCTATTAGTTTTTATTTTATGAGCATTTTTTATTTAGTTTCACTAATCTTGATTTTTATTTTTATTAAATTAATTCATGTCAGCAATTAACTAAAAACTATTTAATAAAAATAACTATGTTAATAAAAACTGACTTCAAAACTAAAGAAGAAAATATAACAATGATTTTATATTATATACTACCTATTATGTGCTATTTACTAATCGGTTTGAAGTTGGTGCCAAGCCTTTAATCTAATAATTATATTTTAAGTAAGCATTAAATTGGCTTGGTTTGGTTATTATCATAGTTATTTTTATTTTAATTAATGCAAATGGATAGGGTGATTTCACCTGTGCCCAGAGTGCTCTCATTCCAACTGCATTTCTCCTATTTCAATGCCTATCCTGATATACCCAACTCTTTCTTGCAGAAATGTATCCCAATACCGAATAATGCAAAATGAGCGTAGCACTCTAACTCATTACCTCTCTTCGTAATATATCATGTTGGTAATTGACTTAAAATATAGAGCAGTTAAATTTCGACATCTTAACCTTTTTCTACTATCATAAAAATGTGAACACAAATTGGCCATTATGCATAGTAATAATGATAAAAAAATAAAACCCCATGTTTCTATCACATTATTTTGCTTAAAAATAAAGAATCAATTTAAAGATAGTAAGATGACTGGCTGAATTATAAAATTGTTGAAGTTCTATGCATCCCTCATTTTATCTTAAAAAAAATTGAAAAATCAGTAAAAAGCATCATCATTTTTTTTCTTTATTGATATTTAAGGTCTAGGAAGAAATGCATGTATCTGTAATTACACATTGAAAAATTACTTATGAAACATGAGCTTGTTCACATTTATTTTTACGAAAATTATAGGTGTTTGTTCACACGGTTTTTGCCAAGCTGAAATTAAATTATTTCTTATAAACAGGAAAAGCTATGCTAAAGGTTCTTTCATCTGTTTCTCTAATAAATTGTATCATACACAGAAATGATTTTTAATTATCCTAGTGTCAATATACTTATTTTAAAGTACATATTTTGTAAACAATGTCCACGAAATGAACACAAATTTGACAATAGACATGATGCAAAACTTGAGACTAGACTTGAACCCTAGGTTTTGAATCAACTCTCAAGTATTAATTATGTGTATAGATTTCTCTTTTTTATTTAGAGGATTTCAGTAGTTGGTTTTTTCGCTAGTGGGCAATTCAGTCATCACTTCCCTACTCAGAGTTGGATATTTCCTTGGTAACATAGATAATTGCTTTGTGTCAGGCTGCTGTTGGATGCAAGAGGTTCATGAGAGTTCATGATCAGCAGTAGACAGAAGATATGGAATCACAATACCTTTTATTATTATTTTCCTTTACCGTCATACCATCTGCCTACTTAGCAGATATGGGCATGAAGATACTTTTTTTACCATCATTATAAGTAATGAAATAACAAATTTTCATGTACCAAATGTTATAATCCCTGCAGACTTGCCTGGCTTTCTCCACACTCTTCCCCATTTTCATTTAAAAACGCAAGATTCAGAGAATCTTGGATAAAATCTGAGCCAACTAATTGTGGGATGTCAACCTAGGTTACCTGGAGTACCTACATCTATCCACATACACATTGTATGTCTGCTTTGTCAATCTTACATTTGTCATTATTTCTACATGACTAAACAAACAGAGCACACCCTTTCTCATTTTAACACTAACACTTACTTTCAATTTCATTCTGTCTGGGATCTCACTGTAACAAATGCAGTCAGAGAGTCAACACCACTGATTTGTCATAGAACTCTCATTATGACCACATATATGCTACTCTCATATTTTTGCCTTCTTCATTTGTTTTGTATCCTTGTACTCCATTCATATTATTCCCTGCACACACTCTCCTTTCTACATCTACAGTGTAAGATATACAATTTTTTTTTACTTAATCTAGCACTACATCATCAACTTAAACTCTTAAATTAAATATTTTTTTTTAAACTGAATGTTAAATTTTAAAATGCAATCGCCTTTAAGGTGTTTTGTGTAATTGAAGCAGTAGGACTATTAATTTAAAAAAAAGTACTTTTTATAGCTCATTATAATTATACAATTTTAAATGTAGATAACATGAGCAAAGCCATGTGTAATTAATATTGAAGTAGTTATGAGTTAACCAACTATGTACAAAAGCAGGTAAATGCTGCATGTAATGATGTAAGCATAGTAATTTCTAAGTGAGGTCAGCATGATGTCATCAATACAGTGTTCCAAAGTGCTCTATAAATAAGATGTATCATGACAAGCTACGTCATAGTTTAATCATTAAGTGCTTGCCATATTTTAATGTCTTGACTTACAAAATTTTAGCCATATTTCTTAAGAAAGGTATGTGTGTTTTAAGTGTATAAAAATATTAATTGAATAACAGAATGTGTGTTTTAATTATAATGAATATTATACATGTTTCAACACAAAAATAATAACTTAATGCACACAGGATAGTCATGATTTGACATAGATTCTTAGCAGTATAAACATTTTTTTTTTTGGTTCAAAGTTATAAATTTTGCACTTTTATTTACATAAAAATAAGCAACAGATTTACATCTATGATCGCCTCTGTGGTCTAGCGGTTCAGTTGTTGGACTTGACAGCATGAGGTCCCGGGTTCGAATCCCGGGTCAGGCAACAAAAAAAAAGTTGGGTTTTCCAATAAAAAAAAATGTTGCTCAGGATAGGATATGTGCCCGGTAAGCGATAGGCTTGCCACCTATCACATTGTGGGACTTAGTATCTTGGGCTAGTCGTGGGCGCCCTGGTTGTGCCTCTGCCTACCTCTTTGGGGATATGGGCGTGAAGATACTATTTTAGATTTACATAATCAAGTCATATAGTCTAAGATGTAGGAATAAACATTTAGCTATATTAATCTGAAGAATCTGATTCTTTTTTGTATAAATAGTTTCGAATATTTAAATATATTTAATAAATATTATATGCAGCTTTAAAAAATATTGTTTTTTGATATATAAGAGTGTGGCGAATGATGATACTTAAAAATTTAAATGAAAATTAATGAATACGACAGACAGAAGCGACAAATTTTGAAATTTTCGTTTAATCCTAAATTTGCGAAAACTAGTGACATATAATTTTAAGAAAGGTATCATTTGAATTACAACATAGAACAATAACTACAAGTTGCAGACGAAGTCGAACCAAGGCTTAACCTTCAAGAAAACAAGTTTTCTTGATAAAGTGTAGCAATCTGGCCTAATTATTAATATTTACATGCAAAAACTGCGCTAAAATTATAATTTGAACCCGAATTGTAAGCAATCAATATGTAGTAGTATTACGACTTTATCTCAAAATACAGAACTTCATTGTCGAAAATTAAAACAGCTTGTTTAACAACAAAATATAAACTGTACTTACGTAAGACTATTTCAATAACAACTTCGCTTCTAAAACATCACTAACGAAAATTGATTTCATGAATTTATTGCATACAGAATTTCTAATACACTAATAATACACTTTGTAAAATTTACACTAAGCTTTCCCGATAGTATTAAATATTGTTTCTATTTTAAAAATGTAAATTTTAATTCATTTTCCTAAATATTTAAATTAATTTCTGAAGTTATCCCGCGAGAACGAAACACCATTTTGAAAGATTTGAGAAAAGGTCGTCAATTGTCAAAGTTTTTCCGTTTTCGCTGAGGTTTTCGCAGTTTCATTGACATCTACGTGACAGCCATGAATATGACAGGCAAAGTGACAGCAGACATGACAGCATGTTTTTTTAAAGTTAATTTTGTTCCTTTCTGGGACAGGCTAAGACCCTTTCGCCAATCTGCCACGTCTTCCGTATTAATAATTTTTTTTTCTTGTTATCAATTAATTCGCTTTACAAGTTTCTAATTATGTTATTTCTTCTTTTGTTTTAATAGATGTTTTCTTTACTAAATTAAGAGATTATTTAAATCCTTGAATACGTCTTTAGTTTCTAATTCGTTGAAGTTTTCTTATTATGTTTCTCCCTTAATTTCTTTTATCATGTGTCATATTCTTGAATTTCCGATTGTACGTGTGCTAGTAACTAGATAGCAGCAACATTATCCTAGACATCGTTTCATTTTTATTTTCCATTTTTAGATATTTACGATTATGAATTGCATTATTAAAGTGTCTTTCACTAAAAGTTAAAAATAATAAAATGTGAATAAAATCATTGGTGTAATAATATTATGGAAATTAATAACAAATGTAAAATAGCGTGCCTGTTTTTTAATTCTGAGGTGGCTGTGTAGGTAGCTTCTTAGCTTATTTAGCTCAGGTGCAATTAAAAAAAAGAAGTGAAAAATATAGATGTCCTGCTCAATTTTAAGTTTTTAATTAAGCCAATATTCCTCAGATGTCAGTTTGAATGTGTAGTTTTATTAGTAACCTGTGATTCAAGTCAATCATCCCTTTTCTCATCTTACATCGTAGTTCGTATTACGAGAACGAGGACGAAAAATGGTATAATTTGTTTCTTGGCACACAAAGTTACTCGCCACTATAACGGTTAATAATTTATTATACATTTTGCCCAGATGAAAGGAAATTTTCGTTTTTTTGTAATTTAGGAACCCTTCTTGGGTATCGAATGAAAGTTCTTTGTTATTCTTTTATTTCTATTTCTAATACACTACATAATTTTGGGGTATTTTCTATTACAAAAGTTATTAAATATAAAATTGAAAATAGCTTTATTAAAAAATCGGCGAGTGACAGGCATTCCTTGTTTTCGTAACCTTAGAACTAGATTTTTATTCAAATTTTACTTTGAGGATGCTAAAGGCTCTCCTGAAGGAGTAAGCAAAACCGTGGCCTATAGACTCCATATCTGCTGCACTGTAGATGCGTTGCTGTTCTGTGGCCGAGTTGTTAAACTTATTGTGCCTCCCCTCCGTACCGGGACATGGCAATGTAATTATGGACAGGAATAGGTATAGCGGTGGATCACTATCTGGGCAAATGGCTGCATAACACTCTTGTACTACTACAATTACTTCTACCATTGTCTCGCTGGTAATAACTCAATAACCTATGCTCGCCTTTTACAAGCTGCTAGGGAGATAGTCTTTACTACTCAGTAAATTTTTAATAAAATAGAAAAAAAAACATTGTACGAATCTCAATATAATTTTTGAATACCCCACACTATATTTAAATATACCCCACACTTATAGTTTTAATAAAAGAAATTAAGTTTCAGTACTAAGTATGGGGAACCCTTAAAATTAATTGGATCTTCCTATTTTGGTGTGAAAATATTAATGTGGTTGACAAAACACATCTACTTACCAAGTTCTCGCGGTTTCGGAAAAATGTGGTAGTGTAAATACGGACAGACAGACAGTCAGACAGACATGACTAACATCACACCAAACAGATATTGAACGTTAAATCAAAAAATATCTTCAGTTTCAAAGCCCTGATGATGCTGTAAACAGTGAAACCGGTTGGCTAGAAAGCAACAGAAAGTGTTAAATAAAGTATACAGTGGATAAGTACAAGTGTTAACTCCAAACAACGTGTTATGTTAGACATGACTAACCTATAGGGATTCCGCTTTTTTTGGCCTTTATAATAATAATAAAATAAAAATTGTTTATTTCGTTTCCTCAATAAACATTTTTTTTCTTAAATCTAAGGTTGGGATTCTCTTTTAAGTGAGAAGACACTTGTGCCAGAGAATCCCGCTCTTCTATATCTATTTATACATTATTGTTTGTACTTAATTATATATGTATATAAAAGAAAGAAGAACAGACATAGAATTATTCAAAAGTAAACATAGGATAATAACTAATGTTGGTGTATTTTGTATAATATGTGTAGCGTGTATATGTGTGCGTGGCGTGGCGCGCGCAAGCGCGCGCGCGCGTGTGTGTGTGTGTGTGTGTATGTGTGTGTGTGTGGTGAGTGTTGTGTTTCTAATGTAGCATTGATAACTTATTATTTATCTATTTTTTATAAGTTTTATTTTTTAACTTTTAAGAGCATTTCAATTTCGCCATAGTTTTGGGTCATGAGCCATGTACTTAATACTTTTTTACAATCATATAGTAGCATTGGATATATATTTAGGGTTTTATTTATTGTGTCATAGATTCGTGCGGATAGTGATTTATATTGATTATTTGCAAAGAAGGTCTTTGTAACAGGTATATAGACAACTTTATCTTTTCTTCTTTTATTTAGGTAATTGGGATCAAATCGAATGGTTCTGTGTAACTTCATTATGGTTTGTAATACAAATAATTTTCTTACTGTCAGTACTTTACAGTTACTGTATAGTGATTCTGTCGGAAATCTATTTTTTTTTAAATACATTACTTTTATTAAAGATCTAACATAATAAGCTTAGATTTTGCAGCTCCACCCCATATGGGAATGCAGTAGCCTAAAACAGATTGCACTAGAATGGCTACAAAACCCTAAAACGGATTCAAATCTTAACCCAATTCTAAGTTGTGGTCTAACATACAAAAATATATCTACACCCTGGATTTATTACCTCCGTTTCTGTCAGTTAAAAACACTATTTCCTTGTCGTGCAATAATGTGTCAGAAAAAGTTCAATTAAAAAAAACAACGTTAGGGGTATGTATTTGTATAGAAATAGTGGAAACATGTACTAATTTAACTTCAACATTTGCAACCCATTCCTTTGAATTTGTATTAAGCCATAGCGTGTGCCCCACTCATAAATTTAGGATACGTACTAGATAAACAATAACGTTGTCAGTTAAAACCATTGACCTCTAATTCCTATTTCTATGGTTAAAACTATTCTAAATCTATGGCTCAACTTGTGCCTTACGCACACACAGCATTGCTGTAAGGCACAAGTTATTGAACAACACACACAACTTATTGAAGTTTTCTACACTTTTTCGTTCGCAATTGCATGTGATGGTCCCGTCTGTACTTTTTGATTGGTCTGAGATCCCGACGACATACATACCGCCACCTTTACTCACCTTCCATAAGTTGCTATACATTATTCTCGACGTTGTAGATACTTTCGGAGGGGTACCATAATTTACTAATCTGAGCAATTTGTCCCAAAACTATGTCATACATTTTGGATAGGATTCCAATGATAAATAATTTGACGTTTACTTTTTACCAGTTGCTTGGTAGAAAAGCAGTCGACCTATATTTATGTACGAGCCCAGAGCCTCCCTACCCAGTTTTCCCACGTCCCTATCCTTTATAATAGGTTGGTGTTGTGTACAGATTTTTTTTCATACTAGAGGAGGCAAACGAGCAAGTGGGTCAACTGATGGAAAGTGATCGCCGCCGCCCACTGACATCCGCAACACCAGGAGTATCATAGATGCGTTGCTGACCTTTAAGGAATGAGTACGCTCTTTTCTTCAAGGTCCCTAGGCTATAATTGTTTAGGAGTACCGCCCCCGGCAACTGATTATTCCACAAAGGTGTTGTGCGAGGTAAAAAATGTCTTGGTAGTTGCACTATCTTATCAGTCTTAGCTTCAGATGTGCAGCGTACCGATAACGTCATAGGTGTCCTATAGGTGTCAGTATTTCCGTATTAACAGCAAAGTACTAACTACTACAAAGTGACTAGCTCTAGATGTAAACTTTAAATGAACGTGCCTCTGATCTTCCAAAGGACTTATTTTGATTCCAAAGAATGGCCTGTATTTGATAGAAGAAGGCGTTACTTTATGGAAATCCATACTCAAATCTAAATAAAATTATTTAATTTGCAATTTTCCACCAAAAATGTAACAAAACAGACAAAATAGTGCGCTAAGAATGAATTGGACTTACCGGAAGCTAAAACTCCCAAATATATCCAGCTCCACACAATACACAACACTAAACTGTTTTATTAGCACCAACAATATACATACTACTAAAAACTCAACGTACGTTTCGCTTTGTAACCGAAGCATCATCAGGAGAAATCAACTGCACTCCACGAAGGTCGAGCACATACTAGCTAGTATGTGCTCGAGTGCTCGAAACGTACGTTGAGTTTTTAGTAGTATGTGTATTGTTGGTGCTAATAAAACAGTTTAGTGGTGTGTATTATGTGGAGCTGGATATATTTGGGAGTTTTAGCTTCCGGTAAGTCCAATTTATTCTTAGCGCACTATTTTGTCCGTTTTGTTACTCCATAATACGTATACATTTTTTGGTGAAAAATTGAAAATTAAATAATTTTATTTAGATTTTATATGGCCTGTATTTGTTTGACAAACAGATTTTCTGCGTGTTTCAATGATAAGTCGTTATACATAACAGCTATTAAATGCATTTCTACGTATTAGTATTGTTGACTAACACCCATTATACTAGCATACAATTTGCTTAATTTAGGGCAAAGTAGATGAATTTTTAATCTTTCCAGACTATAATATAATAATATTCTTACTGAGTTTAACTTAAGTGCTTTAACGCCACTAAGTACATAAATTAGCAATTCCTCAATTTCCCCATTTTTAATTGTTAAGGCATTTTACAAGGCAAGGATTAAAAAGGCATAAAATAATCAATCGAGTGTTCTAGTTTTATTAAAGGTTTTATTAACACCGTCTTAATAGGAGTCTCTCCTCGGAAATTAAACCAAAGAAAAAAGTCGGAATAAGGCGTAACGAGTCTGCGGTGTACTATTGTTCTGTTCTCCACATTTTGCTAATTATGTTTCAAACTCACATTTATTTGCTTTCTGTTAAACTCGAGCAAAACATTTTTTTCTTCGTTGACAAAGTTTTATTTTATATTTTCTTATTTAAATTTAAATGAAGACTATCTTTCATAAAAAAGTTCAGTGTCATTATCGCTTAAAGCAAAATTTTCCCAAAACATTTGTTCCCTCAAACCTTTTCTCCCTAAATAAAATGGGTAGCTAAAACTCGTGGCCACATAAAACACACCATGTTTCTTGACATCAACGTAGTTCCCCATAAAATTCGTGACTAAGGGCACTCTGTCATAGCATAGAGCGTCTCTGGCTTCTTGTATGGTGTCACACTTCAAACCGATAAATTTCTTTGGATGTCTTAAGGCTGAAATCCAAAGAGCAAGGACACGGAAGTGACTGCATGTTGACGTGCATGGTAGTATAGTTATATCCCCTGGTTGAAATTCTCCACCATTTACGTAAAAGTCAACATGTCCCATTCTAGTTGCCATTCCATAGCCGTCAATATTTGTATGAATAACCTGAACGAAATCCCCATTTGAGGCATCAAGTCTATCGTCTGCTCCAAGTGTTCTAAAACATGGCCCTGCTGGTTCTAAGGCAGTTATTCTGGAGATATTTCTGCCTGTTAGTTGCTGAAAGTTCTTTGCAATGTAGCTTATCGTTTGTCCACCTAGACTGAAGCCGAGGAGTTCTAACTTGGAAGGATCTAGACCGGATTTGGTCAGCTTGAAGAGTATTTCTGCTACGTGTCTTCCAACTGGACGCATCAGACGAGCTGCTCTGCAATATAAGTCAATTTTATGAGGTCAGATGTTTAATGATTGAAAAAGTCAACAGGTGTGGGTACTTCAGGCGGTAGGTATATCGTCCCAAATATGCCGCCGATTCGTCTTCTTGTATATCTAAAACAAGACCTTTGAGAACTGATAGTGAGAAGTTTACATTTTTTCAAATAAGTTTGGAAACCGAAACTTGATTAAAAAATATTAATGTTGTATCGTGGGATACCAGGTAGGAACGAAGTTCCTTCGGCTAATGTAGAATCGACACATTCATGATTATATTCTATGCATTGGCGGGGTGTAGTGAGGGTATTATAAAGAGAAAGGTATTATTCACTACTCGCTTGTGTATATGACTGTCGAGCCTGCGCACGTCTTATTTAACGGTTTTATTCCACGGTTTTTTCTTACGGTTTTTGCTATCACACATTTTTCAGTTCGGTCGCGCAGCAAAATCCCTATCTCCTCCAAGCTTGCCGTAAAGAACTTCGTTCTAGTAAATACATTTGTCTCAGCAGAAAAAAATTTCGTTCACATAAAATACAATTTTTAACGTTCCCGTCTATGAAAAGAATAATTAATAACATTAGTTTCTATTGAAAATATGATTACAGAAAAAAATTTGGTAATACTAATAAATATGAGTATAAAGTATAAAGTATAAGTTCAGTTGTTTCTAAACTAGAACCCAATTTATTAAAAAAATAAATAAATGAAGATATAAAATCGTTCAAAAACTCATTTGATTCAAAGGGTTTATTGGGATTACCCAATTTTTTTTTGTTCTCTCTTCTCACTTTTACTCCCAACTCTTTCTTTCCTATGCTCTTAATTATTGTTAAGCTAAGCGAGTTTATCGCCGTTACTCAAAACTGCTCTTTGAAGTAGCTTATCCTGTGCTCCATCCACACTATGTTTAAATATATAAAATAAACATATTTAGTAAGCGAGCGAAACCGCAGGTGTTCGTTAGTCTAGATGTAAAAGTAAATGTCTTACACGTAATAGAGAACCGTGGCGAATCTTTGGTTATCTATCAAGATGACGTTGTAGTTTTGGTCCTCGTACTCGTTGGCGAACATTGTGGAGATGGGGAAGCTGGTGCTGTCCAAGTATCCTATTGCAATGAGAACGGTTTTCCTGAAAATTAAATAGGTGCCTGTATCGCATTGGTTGAGATTCATGAATTGTATCATATGCCTTAATATGCAGACATACTTTAAAATATTTTTAAATTAGTGAAAAATTTGTACACGGACGGAGGATGCCTGCCGGAACGAGACTTTCATGTTCAACGTATACTAAAATGAAAGTTTCTAGGTCCCGTAACTTAGTGAGAAGCGGGTTAGTAGGATATTTCAGTAGCAATAAGTCCTATTATAAACTCTTGTTACAGATGCATAAAACCGGAATAGACTGGCAGTTTACATTTACTTTGGTATTTATTGGGAAACTATTAAGCATTGAAAGCACAAACTTACAGAACCTGAGTACAGAACCATATGTTGAATAATTATCATCTGATGTCAACTACTACTAGGTGGTAAGTATTGGTATCACCGCCTTACCTATTCCTGCCGCCATAACGTCATGTCGTGTTCCGGTTCGGAGGGTAAGGT
This sequence comes from Calephelis nemesis, assembly GCA_002245505.1. Lineage (NCBI taxonomy): Eukaryota > Metazoa > Arthropoda > Insecta > Lepidoptera > Riodinidae > Calephelis > Calephelis nemesis. The sequence continues at coordinate 20,462 of NJDD01002727.1, forward strand.
AGCCGGTAAACTTACTTTTGTTCTAGGCCTAACAGACCGGCCTTAGGTTGGCATTGCACCATAACCACCTTTGGTGTTTCTAGGCGGCGGGAATTTCTTACTATCAGGAAATCCGCCTGCTTGTTTGTCTTCCAATATTATAAAAAAAACTTTGTTATGTAATATTTTCTGCCACATAGTTGTCATCATCGATATTGGTTGGCAACATTTTATTACACTGACAATTACGTAAATTATAACAAATTCAAATTGCAGCCTTGTGGGTGATGAAGTAATCGCGAGAACTCTGTTAGAAAGGCATTTTCATGATTGACCGAAAGTAAATTAATAATATTTGAAAAAATCCTAGCTTTGTGAGAAGAAGATTTCTCAGATGCTTCAGTAGCTTTTTTTCAAGGGAAAATACTCAGTTGAAAACTCTCTATTAATTTCTTCTCCAAATAAATGTAGAATTCAAACATAAACAAACAACAACAAATACAGAAATAAATATTAGATATACTAGACTCGATACCTTCTGAAATCAATCCTAGGATCTGTAGCAATGCTGCCAGCGGTCCAATAGGTGTATTTGCGTCTGGATCGTCCCCGCCCCTGGACTACGAAATAGAGATGCTGCAACTGGCTTTGCGGAATTGATATAGGTTTAACAGTATCTGGACCTGAAAATAGCACACATATATTATATCATAAATAATAATAATTTCATAAATATTACACCGGCACACAAAAAAAAGTAGAATATGCATTTGACCGGACCTACCTACGGGTACGTATTTTAGTCCGCTGAATCCGAATTCAAGGTCAGTTTGACCCCTACACCCTCAAATTTCGAGAAAACTTCGAAAAACCGTAAAAATGATGAAAATCAGCAGTTTTCTTTATTTCAGGATGCAAATTTTGAAGGAACAATGAACGACACAGAAAAAGCAGCTTGGGTAAACTTCAAAAATATTTCACAAAACTTTTTGGGAAATAACAGAAGTGAGGATTACAGCACTTTAGTTGACACATTGCTGGAAAACTGCAATAATTTGGGTTGTTTAATGAATCTCAAATTACACTTTTTAGATTCTCATCTGGATCACTTCTGACAATTGTGGAGACTACAGTGAAGAACAGGGAGAACGTTTTCACTAAGACATCAGAGAAATGGAGATTAGATACCAAGGAAACTGGAGTGTTAACATGATGGCGGATTTTTGTTGGATGTTAAAAAGAGAAGTACCCGAAGACAATCGTAAACGAAAGAGGAATCCACTACGAAAATCATTACAGGATAAAAGTGCGATACAAACGAAGGAAAATTTAGGATTTATATTTTGTGTTTTTTCACAGATTTCAAGTTATCTCATATATCTACATTATAGAGTATTAATTTTAGGCATTAAATCATGTTCAATATTTTTTTTCTGTTATAAATGTTCATTTTTACAATTTTTCCTAATTTTTCCAGCGTTAGAGGGTGATGGGACAAAAAAAATTAAGATGCGAATTGAAGACATCAAAAGATAAAAAAAATTATCTTTTATAATTGGACCAGAAGAAGTTTTTTTATCACGTAAACTATATTTTTTCGGAATTTTCGAGGGTTTTGTGTGATTGTTTTACGTTTAGAATGTCTCGTGGCCTCAATAAAGTTTCAATTCATATTCAGCGGATAGAAATACATGAAAATCACGCTTAGTTTAGTTCCAAAAATTTTTTTTATCGTTAAAATTGCCGATTTTAATGATTTTACAGTTTTTCGAAGTTTTCTCGAAACTTAAGGGTGTAGGGGTCAAACTGACTTCGAATTCGGATTCAGCGGACCAAAATAGGCACCCAAAAGTAGGTCCTTTCAAATGCATATTTTACATATTTTTTGTGTGCCGGTGTTATGAATACCTACAGACTACACTTCCCAGTGGAATAAATGCCCAGTTTTCCTCCTAATCATGCAAAGCATCACAGATGAACTACTACAAAGTTGAGCTTTTGCCATTAGTTGCTTTTGGGGTAGTTTTTTTTCATTAAAGTGAAGCATGGCTATGGTTAGATAAGTCCGGTCTGGAGATACTTTTGTTTTAAAAAGTTTTTGATGTGAAACTTCTTTTTTGACGTATAAAAGATATTTGCTTCAACATTTCTCTGTTAGGTTCATTCACGTCTAGTTACTTTCATAAAAAACACTGCATGTTATCGCCTGTGCATTTTTGATATTTGGAAATTTGTTAGGGAATAATTTTGCACAAATTGCTTTAATTATCAACAATATTCATTTATAGCGCTATCGTACACAAACATGACAACACGAACATTCGCGCAAGCGCCCTGCGGCGTCTAAACAAAACAGCAGGCGCAGGCGCATATTTCCGCCGCGCCGTAGAAAGAGAGGGGGATACTTCCTCTCCTACGCCGCGCTGGCTGTTTACTCTCCATCCGTCTTACGAATTTTCTAACGGGTCACGTGTCCTGACGCGATTTTAAAAGTTTTCACCCATTCCAAAAAAGTGCGCAACGCCGCTAAAGAAGTTTTCACTTAAAAAAAAGGTGCTTGCATTTTGCGCAATGCAATACAAGGTTTATTAAAATAATTCCGATTTATTAATAGTAATTTTGATGATAATCAGTGTGTCAGTGACGAAATTGGTATATATTAGATATCAATAAAAAGTATAATAGCTATTTAATTGAGATTTTCTATGTTTGTTTAGTTTTTATTGGCACCTTATTCTGAGAATATGATCTATCTGGTACATTGGAAACCAACTATATGAGGGTTCAAAAAATTGGCTCGTCTTGGCGGAGGTACTACTGTGCCCTCAATTTTAATGTTTTTATTAAATATCACATTTATTATATGTTGGAAGGTCTTGGTTTGTTATGGTGTTCTTGAGCATGTTTGGCGTAGTGGTTTGGGATATTGCGAGTGACGTGTTTCTTATCTGTTCGCGTATTTCGGGTGGTCATCTATATGTTAAATATGTGATGCCAAAACTTTGGACCCCTTTTTTACGAAAATTGCGCGGATGCAGGACGCAGGAGCATAAAATTTGGAACACTTATAGTTTATGTACAGGAGAAGTGCAAAACACTTATATTTTATAATAATAATGCTTATAAAGTACCTTAAATCAGTAAATAAAACATTACCCTTATTACCATGCATTTGACACATGCAAACAAATATATTGATGATAACGATAAAAGATCAGAAATGGCGAACTAAAAAATTTGAAAACAAAGTAGTTGGTCTTGAGAAATGAAGATGGCATTCTTATAAACAAGATATTAAAATTTATTATGGTCGAATTTCGACCAATGGGCGACCACTAGTAAGTATAGTAATGTTAATGTGCTTATTAGTACCTATAAGTACTGGTTGGCAGAGCAGGTGATGCAACAGGTGGCACATTAGTAATTTACTCTTTGCTATTGGTTCCTTTATAACGTAGCAACCATGTTTTTTGGACCTACCTTGTACACGTCTCACTGTCTAGAATAAAGGTCGCTACTGGTAATAGTTTCTCCCTGTCACAGGAAGGCATAAGGAATTTGCAGATCAAAATTTTTCATTCAACAATATATATTTTGTTGATCTGATAAGGTTTGTCATATCTCGACGTAAAATTATTTGAAATTTAGTAAAGGAAAACTACCATAGCCATACTTCATTACATAAGATTAAAATCAGTTATCCATTATTGTTGGATCCCTATTCATACAACGGCTGTACTATTTGTCGAAAATTGTTTGTCGAAAAATCGGATCCTATAAACGCTCAATTACAGCAGCCGGACTATGATTTTTCGTTAATACTTTTGACTAATAGATGAGCCGATTTTGAGCCGTATGACGACTCTCCTGTAGCTCTCGTGACAATGTTTTTTTGTGAGATAAGAAGACAGCAAAAACAGATAGGTAGATTTTATGATGGAAAGAAATGCATGTTGCGTTCATATGTCAAAGATGTACATGGTGTGACCCAAAACTCAGGATCCGGAACCGGAAAAAATTGGTCAATTCATATTTGTTATTATACCTAATAGATAAAATTAAAAAGAATATAAAATAATCAGTTGCTAATTATTATTGTCTCATCGCTGTTCAGTAACTTTATATAACACTAGCTGTTACTCGCGGCTTTGCTCGCGTGGCAGTTAATATGTTTACTGAAGTGAAGTTGAATTAAATAATATGTACGACTATTTTTCCTGTTTTTATAAGTATTTATTAATTTTAACCAATAGTCTATTAACAAAGATTTTTCATACAAACTTTTACTTCTCCTGTATTTTGTAAATTTTTGCTTTTTGTGTACAATAATAATAATAATAACAATATTATTATTATTAATTTATAATAATACATATCTTTGAATTTTTAATAAGTAGCTCTACAACAAAATTTCATGTTTCTAACATAAAAAAATAGTAAAAAAAAGTATCTTCACGCCCATATCCTCGAAGAAGTAGGCAGAGGCACAACCAGAACACCCACGACCAGTCGTAGACACTAAATCCCACAATGTGATAGGTGACAAGCCTATCGCCAATCGGGCACATTTCCAAACCCTAACAACGTTTTTTTAATTAGAAAACTAGAAAAATCCAATTTTCTTCTTATTGCTTGACCCGGGTTTCGAACCCGGGACCTCAAGCAATCAAGTCCAACAACTGAACCCCTAGACCACAACTTTCAACCCCTATTTCATCCCTTTAGGGGTAGTATTTTCGAAATTCCGTCCTTGTTTAGTGTCTTCTCAATAAAATTACCCTACTCACTAAATTCCATGGCTGTATAGTACGGCGATGATGAATCAGTCAGTCAGGACATGTTATTGTTTAAGTATATATGTAACTATAGCTAACTTTATGATTTAAAAATGCAAAAAAAACTTTATTTTTCTCGGAAAATAAACTCATTGTGGCTCAAAGTCGTATGGTACCTAACCTTTGGTGCCAGCGGCATTGAAACCACGCCAACATTGTCCGAGTTCATTGTAAGTAACACTGGTTCTTGCCCGCGGTTTTTAATAGTGGTTTATTTTAAGTTTCTGGTGGTCGCCAAGTTGTTAAATTTGAACCTTTTAAGAATTTTGTACATTTACTTATTCCGATTATGTTTCACCTTTTTTCATTTCTAATAAGCAAGACACACTCATCTCGTCACATGTACCCTTTGTAAGGTTATTATTGAGATGAAGTACCTACCTAGTAGGTACCTATTATTGAGACGACGTACCTATTATTGATACGACGTACCTACCTAGTAGGTACCTATTATTGACAAGACGTACCTACCTAGTAGGTACCTATTGACGTACTCGCACGACTTACGGATTGTGGCGTGTGTAAACATTTTCTTTTGTTTCCTTTAACTATATGACATCTGCCTTAGTCCCATAATGAGATAGATAGCAAGCCTATCGCTAATCAAAGACTCTTGGATCAACCCTCGGACAAAACCCCAGTGATTTGATCCAGGAATGTTAACCGCCCCTTGTACTGATTTCTATCCACATTTGCACTTTATCGGCAAATATTAATAATAACCTACCTTAGATTAAGTAGATCTTTTTTTATGATATTGGAAGGCAAACAAGAAAACGCAATTTCCTAATGGTAAGAAATGACGTTAATGCGACAGGAATAGCTAAGGCGGTGGTACAAATCCGGTCGAGTTGCTGCAAAACTCTACCACCTAGTGAGATATTACGGTGTTAGTGACGATAAGACTATGTTAGCCTTTTACGAGCTGCCTAACAGGAAGGCAAATGGATTATTCTGCAAAAGAACTCGAACTAATGCGGCGATTTTAGATCAATTGCCAGGTAAGCGCTGCTATTTTTTAGAATTTTACAAAAATATCTTAGCAGTAGAACTATAGAAGGCCTGTATTTATCTGTAGACAGGTTATTAATTTAGTTTTTTGTCAATATTTAATCTGTCACTCTTTCAACATAGGGTGACTTTATCATTTTTACGAGTACATCAAAACTTTCAACTTCACTCTTTCGCGGATCTTGCTAATGTGAATGCGGTCAGTATACTTACTATAAACAAATAAAGTTCCTATATATGTATTTATATATATTTGCCAAGATGCTGCCGCTGGGTCCGAGTACTCAAACTACTCGGAAATAGCGGAGGCATCGGACGGCATTATGATGGAAGAAGTTGAATGGGCGATAAGAAGTATGAAATA